>PVLA01005347.1:44126-149101 GCA_004027455.1 Hydrochoerus hydrochaeris
TTCTTTTTTTTTTTTTTGGCATTTTGGGGCAGAGTTTCACTGTGTACTTCAGCCTGGCCTTAAACTCATTATGTAGACAAGGTCAGCCTAAAATTGGCAGTGATCCTCTTGCCTCAGTCTCCCAAGTACTGGGATTACAGGCATGTACCAGGTCACCCAGCCTGGAGGATTTCTTTAAGTCATGGAGTCAGAATAACCCTAGCTTTACACTGATAGTTCACTTGTTTCATAGCCAACTGTCAAGGTGAAAAATGACCTGTGGGCTGTGGAACTCAAACTTCTAACTTCAATCACTGCCCATCACCAGCAGTGTACTGGAGCTGGCAGAATGAGCAGGCGGGAAGGTTCCTGCTGCACCAGAGTCAGCAATTCTGGGTTGATTAAATGCAAATGAATGAAAAAGCTATTAATTTACTCTAGTCCAGTGATGTAAGCCTTTTGGCACAACTTTACCCAAATCCTCACAACATAAGACTTTAAAAAATGCCAGCTTTTATTTCATTATATAACTCAGGAGAATTAAACATCAAAGCGTGTCCAATCTGGCTTTCATTCAAGCTGGGTTGGGTGCAAATGCACCAGTTGGGCATTTAGATTAAAGGTCAGCAATCCCCCAGTTACGGCTCTTAGGAGACCAGCCTTGAAATGAGACTACTCAAGCGAAATGTAAGACAGAAAGACAAGCTGTCCCACAGCAATAACAAGAGAAATCCTTTCCCCTTGCTTAATTTTTCTCTTAAGGAATCCCTGGGGTTGACTTGTTTGTACCTCATTATTTCATTTGCCATGACTGAGTGAGTCAATATGCGTTTGCTCTGAAGTGCTCAGGAAATTAGTGACTGAGTAATTATCTCGGAGGGATCCTTGAAGATTCAGGAATCTTCGCTGGGTAAGTGTGTTCAGTATCCCACAGGATAGTCTGCTTATATCATTCCTACCAGTTTTTCCACTTGAGACCGTCTCGCAGTTTATGGCCGACCTGGTGTTTGCTTATCTTTCCTTTTTTTCAGTACATTTGCCTCCCTTCAGTGAATCACTAGAGCAGCACAGCTAAGGCAGCATTTTACTGTGTGCGCCAAGTATCACAGGGCAGCAGTCAGCAGAGTTTGAAAGGCGTTTTCCTTCACTGTCTTCTGTCAGTTTGAGAAAACTGTCATGCAGCAATAAAAAAAATGCAATAGTTCATTCATAATGTTGCTCTGAGAAAGATGAGGATCCGTGAGAGTAAGGAACCTGGTGAAGATTAGACACCCGAGTGGCGCTATGTCATAGACACATCTCGTGCTGTCTCTGGAACTCCACCTGCATGTCAATTCTGTTTTCACTAACTGGAGGGGAACTCACAGCATGTACACCGGGAGCAGAAATTAGGAGTTTGTAATTCATGTCCGGAAACTGTCTAGGTTAACACTAGATGCACAGATCAGCTTCTTGAGCTGTCTGTCTCTCTGGTTTATTAGGGAGTGATAGTAGATACGCTTATGAGATGTTGAGGGAAAGAACATAGGGTACAGGAGGAGAAAGGAATGTCTACTTGAAGACTACAAATTCATATTATTAACTAATTTATACAATGATATATTTTATTACCTTGAAGATGTAGTTGAGGGGCCGAGTGTATATAGCTCATGGCGGAATATATGCGTAGCATGTGTTAGGTTCTAGGTTCAATCCTCAGCACCAAACACAAAAAAAGTAATTGTGAGAAGTAACTACTTGGTTATTTTAAAAATATCTGTTGCAATGGGATTCATTAAAAAAATAAAATATTTTGATTTTGGAACCCAAAGAGTGATAATAGCCAAAGTGATCTCAAAAGAGAAGAGTAAAGCGAAAGGCATCAGGCCACCTACTTTCCAAACAAAATTCAAAGCTATAATAGTCAAAGCAGGATGTGATTGGTGTTAAAAGCAGACTCATATACCATTAGATCAGAATTTAGAACTTATAAATAAACTCATGTATATATAATCAACTAGTTTTCTACAAAGGTGCCAACGACACACAACAGAGAAAAGAAAATCTCTTCAATAAATGGGATTAGGGAGACTCGATATTCACATGCAAAAGAATAGATGGAACTGGATCCTTGTCTTACAGCATGTACACCAATTAGCTAGGAAATGAGTATGGACTTAAACATAAGACCTGAAGTAATAAAAATCTTAGAAGAAAACAGGGAGGAAATGTTCCTTGACATCCATCTTGGCAATGACTTCACGAACACAACTCAAAAAGTACAGGCCACAAAAACAAAAATAACAATGAACCAAATGGGACTGAATCAAACTAAAGAGTTTCTGAACAGAAATATGAGCAATAAATAAAATGAAAGGGCAATGTATGAAATAGGAGAAAATACTTGTAAAATCAATGGTTTGACAGGGACTAATTCAAACCTAAGGAGTTCATGAACTCTATAGCAAGAAATTAAATAACCCAATGAAAAAATAGGCAAAGCAATTAAATATACATTTTTCGGACTAAGACACATATAATGGTTAATATTATAAATGCAGAAAGTATTCAAAAATCACTAATCATCAGGAAATTCAAGGCAAAGCCACAGTGGGATACTATCTCTTGCCTCTTTGGATGGTTATTATCAAAAAGTCAAATGATAAGAGTTGGTGAGAATGTAAAGAAACAGGAATTTTTATACACTGTTGGTGGGACTGGAAATGAGAACTGCCAAGTATGAAAAGCAGCATAGTTTCCTCAAGAAACTAAAAACAGAACTATCACATGACCTGGCGATTTCACTGCTGGGAACATACGTACAGGATATGAGATCAGTACTTTGAACAAGTATCTGCGCTGCTCTGTTTGTTATAACATTATTCACAATAACCAGGAGATGGAAGCAACTTAAATTTCTACTGATGGATGGATAAAGACAAGGTAATACTCCCAACCCTGTCAAGGAAGGAAATCCTATTATTTGTGGCAATATGGAAATAAATGAAACAGTCTGAACACAGAAGGACACCATATGATTTCAGTTTTATGTGGAATTTAAAAAAAAAAAGAACTTGTATAACAGCAGTTTTCAGAGACTGAGTGGGAGAGGGTGGGGTAATACTGGTCAAAGGACCTGAATTTTCATTTATAATCTGAAAAGGTTCTGGTAATTTAATGGACAGATGGTGACCGTAGTTGATAATACCACATTATGTATATGAAAAGTGTGAAATTTGCTAAGAGAATAGCTCTTAAGTGTTCTGACTACCCCAAAAAAGTAACTATACCAGGCTTAGAATCTGAAACTGTGTTAATCAATTCACAATATATACACAATATACCAAAATGGCATGTTGTACATCTTAAAGGTATAAATGTATATTTATTTGTCAAAATAAATAAACAAAAATTGAGTTTTACAAGTTTGCATAGTTGTTAAACTTTAACTCTTTTTTTCTCACTCAGGGTAATAATTTTGACATAAACTTACTAGCTTATTTGCAAATGGTCCATTTCTTCCTCAAATTATAGAATGTTAGAACTGACATGATGCTACAATTTAATTCAAAATCCTTAATTTATAGATGAAATCAGAATTGACCAAGTTTGAGTGATTTGTCCAAGGCCAAAGATTATGATAAAATTGGCACTATAACCTAACTCATGAGTCTCAGAAATAAAATTACGTGTGACTACATAGATGTTTAAAGAATAAAAATTAAACACCATCTAGCTTTACTATCTGGGTAATATTTGAGTAATTGAAGTGGGAATTATGGAAAACTTATGTAGCTTCTCTTCACAAAAATTTGTCAGAAACATATACATTTATTAACGACAGAAGTACTGCTTGAATTTATTTTCATTGTATAAGTTCAACAGAAGTTTTGTGACAAACCAGCATTATTATTCTCTTTTTCCTCTCTTACTCTACAGTAGCCATTGTTTATTTGTTTATTTTGTGGTAGAGATTGAACTGAGCTATATCTCCATCCATTGAAAATTTTGTTTGTAAAGCTGAGATAGGGAACCAGGCAGGGCGGTGCACGCTTGCAATCCCAGCACTCAGGAGGCTGAGGCAGGAGGATCATTGCACGTCTGAGACCAGCCTGGACTACAAAGTGAGCTCAAGGCCAGCCTGAACTACATAGCGAGACCCTGTCTCAAAAAGACAAAAAACAACCAAACAACCAAACATACAACCCAAAAAGCAAAATTGAGATAGGGTCTTTCTGAACCAATACGTTGTCCAGGCTGTGTTTGAACTGTTGATACTCCTGCCTCAAACTTCCAAAGTTCTAGGACCACAGGTGTACGTCAGCACAGCTGGCTGTCACAAGTGTCTTGAGCTCATCTTATCTTCTGTTGTTTTGCAATGAAGTTTGGTGTTAGAATTTGAAAGATGTGCCGGCTTTGTCTTAAGTACACAAAACAAGAGTTTAAATTTAACTATGTGACAAGAGTTTAAATTTAACTATGTGACAAGAGTTTAAATTTAATTATGTGACTGGGTTGTATGCAAGTCACAAACAGTAAGGTCTGTCTTAGATTTCCATAATGTTTTGTTTTTGCTTTTGTTGTCCATTTATTTTCAGCTGAAGGGTTACATACATTTCTTCCCAGTAACCCTAGGATGTCAGGGGAGAACAATTGTTTTCTCTCTCTATATAAAAGAAAACCAAACTCTAAAAAGATTAAGTGGGCACAGGAGTTGGATTATATCAATGGCTGCTGTCTTTCCCTCTCTTTTGATTGATACCATTTGTCTGTCCATTTGAGTGCCATCTCTCTAATCCTGGTCCCAGCCAAGTAACTTGCTTTGGTCACTGGGATGTTTTCAGGCATGATGCCAAAATTGAACTGGAAAAATGTTTACCCCTTTTTGTTTGTGCTAAAGCCCTTTTCTATCACCATAGGAAGGATATGACGGGATTAGCCTTTTGGAGACTGTGATATGTAGAGTTCAGTCACATCACCCCAGCAAATTACTGAAGCAAAAGGCAGCTGACTCCCAAATGTGTAGTGAGACTTGACTAGTTCACCTACATAAATACTTTTTGTTGTGTGTCATTGATATTTTGTGGTTGTTTGCTATATGGTACTATTGTAGGAATAGGTAACCAAATAGTGGTAACAATTCCAAGACCCAGAACTGAACCAAAATATTCTGCACTAAATCTAGTGTTCATGTCAGCTGACTCAGTCTTGACTTTAATCATTTGCATGTGATGTTAAATGCTGCCTGGAATTCCTATTTTCATTTGGTCTCTGGTCAAACACTGCTCTTCCTTTAAAACCCAATCAGGTACTGTCATCTTTTCTGATCCCTCCAAAAAAGTTAACCCTCCTCCCTTTTATATGATTTTATTACTGTAGTGCTCATAACGTAGTATAATTAGTAGTTTATGTGTAGTTCTCAAGGAAATATGTGTCTCTGAAATCTATTGCAATGCCTCGTTATTATTATTTTTGGATTCTACTAATTGAAGCAAGAATCTATAGAAAGAGAAACAGTGAATTCTTGATGAAAAAAATTTTTTTTGTACAGGGAATTGAACTCACAACCTTACACTTGCCAGGCAAGCACTGTGTTGCTGAGCTAGATCCCTGGCTTTTGAAGAAATATTTCAAGCATATTTCTTATTCGGTCATACTTTCTACCTTAGTTATGTTCCTCAGTCAGGTAATAGGTTCAAGAACAAAGTATCTATTAATTCTGTTTTTTTTTTTTTTTTTTTTTTTGAGACAGGGTCTCGCAGTGCAGTTGGGGTTGGACTTCGGCTCACTTTGTAACCCATGTTGGTTACGAACTTGCAAGGATCCTCTTGCCTCAGCCTCCCAAGTGCTGAGATTATTAGGAATGTGCCACCACACCCAATAATTCTGCATATCTGTCTATACAATCTGTGAATCCTTATGAATAATAGAGACAGTGTCTCTACTTTTATGGAGAAAGGCAATTAACAAAAGTCAAATGATATACACGATACATGTGGGTGTGTTAAGCACGTGTACCATCTCCACAAGAGGACTGGATAAAGAAGGTACTGCAAAGATGTACTAATAAAGAAATGGCAAACCAGATAGCTACAGTAGAAAAGAAAGGAAAAAATGGTACGATGTGATTCCAAGTCAGATGAGCGAGGCGCCTTTGCTAGGGCAGTCAGAGCCATTGACATACTTGTGGATTCTCAAGAGGGAACAGACCTCTTTTCCTAGTTTCAAGGCACTATTTTATCTTAACTTGGTTATATATTTTCTGAGGACAAAGAGTCCACTCATTATTCTTGGTATTGCCCATGGACTACGATTCAGAGAGCTTGTTGGTTGATTTATTAGTCTGTAATGAAGAGTGCCAGAAGTTCACTATGTGTTTGTGTAGCGTCTTCCTTTTGGAGTTTAAGATTTATGCTACTTGCTTGGAAGGTTACTATGAGTCTATAAATTCTACAGATAGATTTCATATTTCCGATAATACTTCTGGGGTACTTCTCGGACTTCCTGTTTAAACGGTCACAAGCTTTATTTTGAAGATGTCTCTCCAGGCCTAAATCTTCAATGCCATGAACGTTGGCTGTAAGTCCTTCTTGGGAATTCAAGGATGTATCTGGTCTTGTCCTATTGTTTGCGGTACGTGACACAATATGTAGAATGGTTCCTCAGAGCTTATGTGTGATATAATCTGTCTTTCGTTCGTCTTGTTACTACACCTTGGAAATTAGAAGCATCTGGAGAATTTAGGTTTACCAAATAATGACAGAACACTGATAGTGATTAATGACTATGCTGAGGGATTTGTGTATACATCGCCTCATAGTTGCCTATGGATAATCCTATGAGTAGCTATTATTTCCATTTGCATTTGTAAGGAAACCCAGACCCTGAGTTTAAGCAACTTTCTTAGGATCACAGTTCCACCTTATGTGGCAGGGACAAAATTCAGATCAAGATTTCTGGCTTAAAACAGGATTTAGAGATCTGGTTTTTTTTTCTCCCCACCCTCAGGCAAATGTTTATTAAGTGCCAAACTCTGTATTCGATTTTGGAATTAGAGATTTGATGGAAGAAAATGCCATGAGGAAGTTCTCATGAAGTGCTTCCCATGATGTCCCACAAACCTCAGAGAAACAGATGGAGAAAAGAAAATAAAAGAAGAAGGAAGCTCAGCTTTGAGGTACTTGATACAGAGGTCTGTCTCTGTAAAAGAGCAATTTTTGCATTAAATTCCCAGCAGAGTTAATGATTCACAATTTCCTCCTCCTAAAAATGTGGTGCTCCCTAGTCATGGGTTGCCCAGGGATCCCAGGAATAAACCCTGTACAATGCCCTGCAGATGCAGTTTGTGTGCTTTTTTGAACTTCTCTGGGCCAGGAACACCTTGGATGGAGCAGCCTAGTTAGCTTTCTCACAGGTTCCTTTAGGGGAGACTAGTTGAGTAACCTGGTGTTTTATGAGGTTTTATTTTCTATTACCTTTTAGTTTTTGTATATTCAAACTTTCCTCTAATGCACATAATTGCTGGAAAAAAAAAGACTGCAGAGCAGCCATGAATTATGGCTTTTAGAGGAAGGAACATTGCTAATGTTACAAGAGAGCTTCCAGCATAATTCTGTTTTCACATCTTTGTGGTGGTGGAGGAGGGAAAAGAAGAATTTTCTTTGCAGCTAAAATTTTCCATGATTTGACTCAGCCCAAGGTGATTTTCAAAACGGAAATGTTTGCACAAATATCTCCTTTTATTATTCTATTTGGAAAAGGCTGTTAAAACTTATTTCTTATCTTAGGAATGATATTTAAGTAGGATTTAAGAGATTACAGTTTTCAAAGGCTAGTTAGCTAGAACTACATTAAAGCATTTAGTGCAAAAATGGTTAAATATATCATAATTTCATTGTAATATTTAGTTAACACACAGCTTCTCATAGAGGAAATATTTAATTTTATTATTTTAAAAATTAGTGATTAACTTTAAAGTGATAAAGCACATTTAAAAATAACTTCCATACTTCTGGAGCCATGTTAACCAAACCATAATTTTTTTAAGGTTAAGTCTGTTCTAAGTATATCTAGTGTCAATGACACACTGTTGAGACTTTCTAAAATACTGCTTTTTTAGTGGAAACAGCTTTTGGCAATCAGAATTTCCAATAATTATTAAAAAGAAAAACCAAAACCAAAACCAATTTTCCCTTTGTCTAAGGATCTCTATTTAGAACTTGGATCACATATTTAAGTATGTTTTTGTTCTATTGGTTTGTGGCTAATATGTTTTATGTTTCCACCTACTCACATAGTTTATATTCTAGAAGCACTGTCTTTCTTGTGTCTATTTTTTATCTTACATGTATGATCTTAGATGATCTATTGATATTTAACTACTTAGACTCTGTTAGTATATCCTGTCACTAAGCTGAGAAAATGCATGATATTATAAAATGTGACACAAACCAAAATTGCATTATCACTGAAATGAATGATATAATCTGGTTGTTTGAAATGATACTGAAATATTATTGAGAGATGACTTGTGAGGTCAGTCATTCTGTCCGAGCTTTTCCATTTGGTGGCGATCTTAGTATTCCACTCCGAAATGAATTACATCTTCACTAGATAAGTGTTTCATATGGAATAACCTCTTGTTCTCATTTGGAACCTTGTACCTATTGTTCCATTCTTACAGTATTTTATGATCTTATCTGATTTTGTCATCCTAATTACTCTTAGAATATTATCTCCATAGTTTTTGAATCCTAAATATTATTTTCAGAGACTTTGAGTCTTATTCTTTTATTCCTGTGACTACAAATGAGGCATTTTATAGAAAACGGTTTGGTATTTTATCATTGCAAATTCTACTCAAGTATACACACTTGCATATAGATATAGATAAATGCACATGCATATAGCATATATATGTTATATATTATGTTACATATACTTGATGTTTCTCATGTATATGTATAATTACATATATGATATACATATACTGTATACAGTATATTGATGTACATGATATATTTATATCTATTGCATTCATCTACATAGAATGAGAAATTTATATACATTCTTCTTATTAATGTCCTAGGTAAATTATTTCACACATTCTTTTCTTCTCTTTTAAAGTGAAAAAAATAAAACAAAATTTCAAAACAGGATAATAGGAGGGTAACAATGGTTAATATATTACATACTACTATCTTTAAATTAGTTAGAGTATAAGACATACACATTTAATTGTCCAAATAACATTAGCAGAAATATTTTTCATTGCACTAAGAGAAATTAATAGTATAGGTATCTTCACTATCATATATATGTATATATATATTTTTTGCTTTCCCCCTTCTCTTTCTCCCTATCCCAATTTTTTTTTCCTTTTGAACAGTTTCTTCCCATCTTACAGTACCTATTGTATGCTTTGGATCTTATTTACTCTTTCAGCTTCTCACACTAGGGAAACCATATGATGTTTGCATGTGTGCATCTGGTTTATGTCACTTATGAGTATGGTCTCGAGTTGCACCCATTTACCCTTCTCAATGACGGGGTAGTACTTTGTTATAAACAAAATCACATCGTTTTTATCCATTCCTTGATTGATGGGAATTTAGATTGTTTCCAAGATCTAGCTATGATAAATTGTGTTGCTATAAATATGAGTGCACAGTATTGATGTGGTACAATATTTTCAGGTTTTTTTGGATGATACCCAGAAGGGGAATAGCTGAGTGAAATGGCACCTCCAATCCTAGTTTTTTGAGGAATCTCTACACTGATTTCCAGAGTGGTTGCTCCAGTCTACATTCCTACTAACAGTGGAGAAAGGTTCCTTTTTCACCATATTTCCTCCAGCATTTGTTATTGGTTGATTTCTTGAGTATAGCTATTTTTTTCTGCATTGAAATGGAATCTCAGTGTTGTTGTAATTTGCATCTCTCAAATGATTAGTGATGTTGAACATTTTTTCACGTATTTATTTACTGTTTGTATTTCTTCATCTGAGAGGTATAAATTTATCTTAGATGTTCATTTCTGGATTGGGTCTTTAATTTTGGAATGTCTGATTTTTTTTTGAGTTCTTTATATGTTCTTGATAGTAATCCTTTGTCTGAGGAACAACTGGCAAATATTTTTTCTCCATTGTAGGTTTTATCTTCACTCTGTTGGTGGTTTCTCTAGCTGTGCAAAAGCTTTTTATAAAATGAGATCCCAGTTGTGACTCTTTGTGATAGTTCCTGTGCAATTGGGGTTTTGTTCATAAAATCTTTATTTATACCAATGTTTTCAAGAGTTTTACCTCCTGTATGTTCCAAGAGATTTAATGTTTCTGTTGTATATTTAGACCTTTGATCCATTTCAAATTTATTTGAGTGCACGGTGAAAGATATGGGTCCAATTTTAATCTTTGGCCTGTGCAGGGCCAGTTTTTCCACTGCCATTGATTAAAGAGGCTATTTTTCTTTTAGTGAATGTGTTTGGTGATTTTGTTAAAAACAAGGTAGCCTAGTATGTCTGTTCCATTGATCTTTGGGTCTTTTTTTTTTTTGCCAATACCACACAATTTTTATCACAGAAGCTTTGTAGTACAATTTCAAGTCAGGGATTGTGGTATCCCCTGCATTGCCTTTTCTGCCCAGAATTGCCTTTGCTCTTCCAGATCTCTTCTGATTCCAAATTAATTTTAGTATTGTTTTCCTAATTCTGTGTGATATGCTGTTGGTATTTTGATTAGAATTGCATTAATTCTGAACAACAGTTTTGGAAGTATGGACGTTTTCAATATATTGGTTCTTCTTACCCAAAAGTGAGGGATATCTTTCAATTTTATGATATCTTTTCAATCTCATTTTTCATAGAAACTGTAGTTTTCAATGTAGAAGTCTTTTATATCCTTAATTAGAATGATTCCTAAGTATTGCATTTTTTGGATGCTATTGTGAAATGTGTTGTTTCCCTAACTTCTCTCTCAGTGAGTTTGTTATTCATGTACAGGAAGGCTATTGATTTTCTGAGTGCTGACTTTGTATACAACTATGCTGCCAAATTTGCTTATTAAATATAGCAGTTTTTAGTGGAGTTTTGGGATTTTCTATGTAGAGTATCATCTCATCTGAAAATAATGATAATTTAACTTATTCTTTTCCTATCATTATTCTTTTTATTTCTTTCTCTTGTCTAATTGCTTCAGCTAAAATTTCCAGTATTATGTTGAATAAGAGTGGAGACAGTGGACATCCTTGTCTTGTTCCTGATTTTAGAGTGAAAGCTTTCAGTTTTTGAGTATTTAGTATGATGTTGACTGTTGGTTTGTCATAGATGGCTTTTATCAGATTGAGATAAAGATAATCTTATTCCAATGTGCCATAAGGTTTTTTTATCATGAATGAGTTCTGGACTTTCTCAGAAGTTTTTCTGCAGCTACTGAGAAGATTATGATTTTTGTTCTTGGCTCTGTTAATATGCCTACTAAATTTATTGATTTACATATATTGAACCATCCCTGCACCCTTAGGATGAATCCTACTTGGTCGTAGTGTATAATCTTGATGGTGTTCTGCATTCTGGTTGCCAGTATCTTATTGAGGAGTTTTTCATCTATGATCATTCAGGAGATTGACCTGTGATTCTCTTTCTTAGTTGGGTCCTTTTCTGGTTTTGGTATCATGGTTATTCTTGCTTCCAGGAATGAATTTGGGAGTATTTCTTTCCTTTCAATTTCATTAAAGATTTTGAAAAGTAGTGGCATTAGCGTTTCTCTAAATTTCTTGTAGGATTCAGCAGTGAATTTGTCAGGGCCTAGGCTTTTCTTTGTTGGTAGTTTTTAAATTACCTTTTTGACTTCATTGATTAGTTTATTTAGAGCTATTATATCTTCTTGATTCAGCTTTGGGAATTCATATGTATCTAGGAATCCATCCATTTCTTCTTTCCACCTTACTAGAATACATGCTTTCAAAGTAGGAGTAGGTGATCTTCAGGATTTCTGCAGGGTCCATTGTGATTTCACCCTTTTTTTCCTAATTGTGGTGGATTGGAGTTTTTTCTTGCCTTTTTTTTTGATTAAGTTGGATAAGGGTTTGTTGATTTGATTAATTATTTATTTATTAATCATTCTAAGAACCAACTGTTCAATTCATTGGTTCTTTGTATTGTTTTCTTAGTCTGTTTCTGTTCTGATCTTTAAAATTTCCTCCCTCATATAAGATTTTGGCTTAGCCTGGTTTTCTTTTTCTAGAAGTTTGAGGTTCACCATTAAATGCTTTATTTGCACTTGCTCTGTTTTCCTGCTATGGATATTCACTGCTATAATTTCCCTCTTAGGACTGCTTTCATTGTGTTCCATAAATTCTCGAATGTTGCATTGTCATTATCATTTAATTGCAGAAACTGTCTAGTTTGTTCTTTAATTTCATCTGTGACTCATTTGTTGTTCAGGAAGGTGCTGTATAATTTCCACTTATTTATGAAGTTCTTGTGGTTTCCTTTGCCATTAATTTCCAATTTCATTGTACTATGATCTGATAAAATGCATGGGATAACTTCAATTCCTTTGCATCTCCTAAAGCATGTTTTATGAACTACAATGTGATCTATTTTGGAAAATATTCTGTGTGTAGCTGAGCAGAATGTATATTCTGATTTTGTGTGATAGAACACTCTGTAGACATCTCCTAAGTCCATTAGCTCAAAAGTTTGGTTCAGTTTTAATATTTAATTTTTGGCTTTTTGTCTAGTTGATCTGCCTTTTTGTGATAGCAAGATATTAAGTTCCAGAATACAATTGTATTATTGCTTATTTGATTTTTATGCCTTTTAATATATGTATTACATAGTTGGGTGCAATGGTATTTGTTGCACATATTTTTAGGATTGTTATTTCTTCCTTTTGGTTTGTTCCCTTTAAAGGATGTAGTGACCTTCTTTATTGGTCTTAATCAGTCTTGCTTAAATTCATTTTGTGTGTAAATAGAAAAGGCACTCCTGTTTTTTCCTGGGTTCCTATTGCATGGAGTATCGTTTTCCATCCTTTGACTTTCAGTCCATAAATTTATTTTTAAATTAGATGTTTTTCTTGTATGAAATTTATTGTTGCATCTTGTTTCTTGATCCATTCTGCCAATTTGTGTCTTTTGATTGGTGAATTGAAACCAGTAACACTGACGGTTATAACTGATATGTATTGACTTATCCTTGTCATGTTATTTTCCTGTTGTTGGCTCCCCCGCACACACACTTTTTTTCCTCCCTCTGTTTGTTTACCTTGCCTGGTAGATTCCCTTTGTGGTGGTTTATGAATGTGTAGTTCCTGTTATCTCTTTCCAGAATATCTTTCAAGACATTTTGGAGTGCTGGCTCAGTGGTCATAAATTTCCTCAGATGTTCTTTTTCATGGATGTATCTTATTTCCCCATCAATTTTGAAACATTTTTGTGGAGTACATCAGTATGGGTTGAAGGTTATTTTCCTTTAGAACCTGAAGTATTCCACTTCAAGCCTTCCTTGACTTGAGAGTTTGTGCTGAGAAATCAGCTATGATTCTGACGAGCTTTACTTTAAAGGTGATTTGTTTCTTTTCCCTCACAGCTTCTGGAATCTGGACTCTGTTATCCCTGGCTGTAGATTTTTTTTTTGAACAAGACCAATGAAGTTCTACATGCGTCTCTTATCTTTATGTTACATTCTTTTTCCCTAGCAGGTAAGTTTTCTGCCATGATGTTTGTGCATAGTTTTTTTTTTTTTTTTAAATATCATTTGTGGTATCTCCTATTTTTTCACTGATGCTAATAGATCTTAAATTATTCTTTTTTCCTCCCTTCATCTAGTAGCTGCTGGATTGATTTTGTCACAGTCCCTTGCTAGTTTTAGGAAATCTTTCATTTCATGATCACTAACCACAAGACTTTCTTCTATATCTGAGCTTCTGTCTTCATATCGGCTTAATCTGCTTTGGATACTTTCAATGAAGTTTTATTTTTCTGGATATCTGCTTGAACTTGCCTTATGGATTCATTTCTTTACTATGCTGAACTTTCATGGCTTCCATAATTTCCTTAAGCTCCTCTATTTTTTTTTTTTCAGTATCTGCTCTAGAGTCGTTAAGCATGATTTTCATTGTGGACACCATCTCTGCAGTTATCTGAGAAATTATTACTGATTTGACTTTTTATAGATCCTCATTCAATTGCTTTGTTGTTTCCACTTCAGAGTGGAGGTCAGATGAGCAGTTTTGAGATTGTCCCACCTCATTTCTCCTTGGGTTTGCCTTTGCTGAACTGGATGTTGGGGGCTCTGTCTTAAGTGTCTTCTCATTTTTTTCTTTAGTTTAATGCCTGGGTTGATGTTTATAAATTGCCTGTGGTGGGTTGCTTTATTGCTTTAATTTAGAACCCTTAGAAAATGACTCCTTTTCCAAGGTATCTTCCAGGTGTAACTGATTTTTGGTTTTGGGTTCATTGCAAATTTCTACCTATTAAATTTGTTGGGGATGAGAAGTTGCTGCCTGTTTGACCCAGCCCTTTGCCACTGTGCTGTAGCATTTTCTATGACACTTAGTCAATTTCAGACTTGGAATATCAGAAAGCATAGCTATGCGGAACAATTTCATCACTCTTGGTTAAAGTGATACCACTGACAATGACAGTAGCATCAATCACAGCCTAGAAAATGACAAACTGAGGTAACCATTAATTTTCCATGCTTGACTATATAAACTAGATTTGTGCTTATACAACAAAATCTAAAACAGATCATAAAATTATATGCAATATACAAATCCTTAATATGTCAATATTACCTTCATGGGTTAAAATTTAAAAGGTGTGAAGGAAAAAACAGAGAGGTTGATGAAAAGGAAAAGATGATAAATAAGGCTGGAGGACAAAGGGTGATCATGCTAACTTTGGGAAACTGGTGCAAAAGACTGGAGGAAAAAAGAGAAGGAAGAGATAAAAAGAACAGAGCAGAATAACCACAAAAAGGCTAGAAAGCATATTCATACTCATATAAAGACAAGATCAAACAGTGAAGGAGGAAAAAAAAATCAAAAACTAAAGCCAAAATCAGCACTACCCCAGCAAAAAACAAGTGAGAGAGAGGGGAAAAAAGACCACTTCTAGCTTTGTCTCTGCTGTCACTGGTAGACGACATGACGATTTATCTCAGCAAGGCAGCAGCAGCTTTTTGGTGGGGTAGCAGATAGTCTCAGTGAGCCCACAGCTCTGGCCAAGACCAGACTCATTCACCTTCAGCCATCAACAAATGTTCCTCAGCCCTGAGCTCAGCTGAGAGCTGCTTTGGAGACAGCAACCACTCTGAATTCTGAGGTTCAATGTCCCCTTTCCAGGATGGTTCCTAGCTGATCAATCTTTTACACAGGGTGACTAAGCCCTCAGTACTCACCACCAGGTAGCACAGTCCTCCACGGTCTTCCATGACTTGTGCTGCTGCTCTCCCTTTCTGTGGGAATCAATTTGCACTTCAGATCTTTCCAGGGTCCAAGGGACCCACTGCCTTCCTCCTTGTCTTCCTCATGTGGCTATATTCCAGTGTCTTATTGGCCCACTCGGAGAGGCTCTTTCTCTGCTGCTTAGCACTCTGACATCTTGGTGCCCACAACACTCGTTATTTTCTGATTCCCAGTTTCCTTTAGGTTATATACACAGACCTTCCTGCCAGTTGGAGGGAAGTTGGATCTTTGTATTTTTCCACAGCCTCTTTATTTTCTTCTCATGTCATTTACCTGCTTGCTAAGAATGAGCTTTCTTATTTTACTCATGATTTTGATTCACCATTCAGAATTCAGTCTGTGTTTTCTTCCCCAAGGAGGCATCCTCTGATGGTATTGTCCCTCCCCGCAAGTCTGTCAGTTCCTGCTAATGCATCTGGCACAGAATTCTGATCATCTTAACACTTGTCTCATGATGATGATTTCAGGTCCAATTCTCTCACTGAAATGAAGGTTCTCTGAGGGCGGTATTGGAGAGCTGACTTGTGCGCTCCTATAATCCCGTCTTAGAGCCAGACATATTGGTGGCTCTTACATATTTATGGAGTGGATGGATGGATGAATTGCCTGTTTGGCATTCTCATTTGAAAAAATTTCTATGTTTAAAGTCATTAGTCAATATGATTAGACATTTAATATAGTTTTTCCTATAATTGCACTAGAGCACGGGCTAGTTATGGTACTCAATGTCTGAAAGCTTTTCAACAACTTTTGTCCATGGGGAGCTATAATTTCACCTTATTGTATCATAAACCACTCAAGGACTTCATGTAATTACCAGAAACTTGGGTTGAAATTATAATCTTGAGAGCCCTTGCCGCCTATTAGTTATTTGGTACATGACACAAAGCAAAATATATTCTGCATTCTTGAACTTTGTCTTGGTTCTCACTGCACTGACTGCTTGATTTCACACTTGACCTGAGAAATATTCAGCCTCACGAATGTTAAACCATCTAATAATGCATGGTGAGTCACGAGTGCTAAAAGTGCAATAGCAACATCTAAATGAACATACGAATGTCCTATTTATTCTGATAATCATTTTTCTCAAACAACATTCTTGAAACACTAAGCAAAGCTTTGGGAGCTGTGAGCATTCCTACTACTGCTTTCATTATATGTTTTTTTGAATACCGTTTAATGCAAAGCAGTGCATCGTACTGGAGGCTGTGATGGATCTGAAATTAGGAATGGACATAAATTGAACCTTCACTTCCAAAACATTGTTGCATTCCTCTGAATTCCAATCTCCTTCGCTCTCACATACCTTTTCTGCTTCACAAAGATGTGACTTAGTAACTGAGGTACTGAGGGAAGGCATTCGGGAGGCAAGGAGGGCTTTACAAATGGCGTGTGCCGTTATTAATGATTTGTCACACAAATCAAAAATCCTCAGCTTTTAAAAGAATGTAAAACTGAAAAGAAAATCACTAGTTTAAGACTAAAAGCTTCTATTTCTGCTGTGTAACACTTTTTCATCTTTCAGCCTTCAGCTGAAGAAGCCATGTCAAAGTGTGGTGATGGTAAAATTAGGTAAATCTAGGGGCAGCACCTTTCCTTTCTCTAGGGGAGCTAGAAACAGTGACTCATCAACTGATTTACAAAATGTGAAAAGCAGGATGAGAAATGGGTGAATAATTGTTCAACAAAGACCTGATAACGCTGGTTATTATCACTACAGAAAGGAGCAAGAATAAAAAGCCTTAAAAATGGAATCTTTTCTGAAATTCCTTAATAGGAGAATGTTTTGCTGGTTTCATGAAAAGGCACAAAAGAATAGGTCAGTTGGACAAAAAGGTGGGAGAATGATGGGTGGATAATGAAAAAAGAGAACTGCTTAGGTTCACTACTAAGATGTTAATAAGCTGGGCTAAAATTGTAGTTGGCAAGTTAGATCTCACATGCTGGTAGAGTGCCAGAGGGAAGCAGAATGATAGCATGGAATTGCTGGAACACTGTGTTTATTAATGTTGTCATAAAACCAATTCTAAGCTATAAGGTAAAGTTTAATCCTTGTAAATGACATGGATTCAGGGGTAAGAGTTGAGAGCAGCAAGAGGAACTTCGGATACTGGA
This sequence comes from Hydrochoerus hydrochaeris, assembly GCA_004027455.1. Classification (NCBI taxonomy): domain Eukaryota; kingdom Metazoa; phylum Chordata; class Mammalia; order Rodentia; family Hydrochaeridae; genus Hydrochoerus; species Hydrochoerus hydrochaeris. The sequence continues at coordinate 61,672 of PVLA01005347.1, forward strand.
TCTTGTGGGAACTGACCAGTAGCTGTCCTTCTCAGATAGTGTAACGTAAATGAAATACTCAAGGATCTTTTTAATCATGCAGATTCTGTTTCAGTAGGTCTAGGTTAGGATTTGAGATTCACCATTTCTAACAAGCTCCCGAAAATACCAAAAACTACTGTTCCTTCGACTGCACTTCTGAGAAGGATCTAATAGAGTATTATAAATTTTCTCTGAATGAGAATAGGGTCAGAGCTTAGATAGGGGAAAGGTGAGTGTGGGCAGGAATTCTAGTGGCTGCCTTCCACCTTGGTCTCTCTTTCCATAAATCTGAGGGATGTTGTCTTCTCCATACAGTTCATCAGATGGTTTAGTGGTACATAGTTTTCTGCTTTCAATGCAAGCAGAATCATCTAAAGTAAACTCATAACCCATACAGGAAGCTAACAGAAGTCTCACCTCTTTCAGAGAACATTGCCTTATTTTGAAATGTATGCGGTATATGTAGGAGCCTTTTAAAGAAAGTTTCTTAATGTAAACAATAAACTGTTAAAGGAGTTTCTAGTGCCTGTGGCAGGAAAAAAGGCACAAAGTAACCCTGATATCTTTATATTCTAGTAACAGGTAACTTTACAAGAATAAAATTTCTATAAAATAAAAAAGTCAGAATGATTTTACATATTATTTTATGTTCATATTTTGTATAATCTATGCTTTGTTGTGGCGCTGGAGATAGAACTCATGGTCTTAAACAAGTGTGGCCAGCACTCTGTCACTGAGCTATAGCCCCAAACCTATAACCCTCTTTGTAAAAATTTCAGTGCTCTTAACAGCAATACTATACTCCAATGAAGAAACACATCTTACTTTATGCAACTGCTCTGTATGATTATAGATCATTTCTGTCCTTTTCATAGTATAAACAATATACTGTTTACACCATTGTTGCAATTGACCACTAATGAACAAAATTTATGTGAGCTCAGCATAACCATTGCTGAAGCTGGGGTGCAGTACCACTTGGAGGGGACAGTGTGTGGAGCTGAGGGGCACCACAGTTCATCCTCAGATGTTTCAGCTTTATTTGGAGATGATAAACTACGAGGAAACAGGAGAAGGGAGCTACATTTCTCAGGGAGTGGTGGCGTGGGAGTGGGAGAGCGTTTGAGGTAGTGACAGCAGGCCACAGTGGCGGTGGATTGAAGACACTATGCAGATAAATGACTTCTTTTTGTTTATGAAGTAGCGTGAAGGCTATATTCCTGCTGCAGTACTTTCTGGGCAGGACAGTAGTGAATGATAATGGTGGTGGCGGTGGAATAATGTGAGTTAATTCCTCCTAGATCTGGGTCTCTCTTGCTTCTTCATCCCCTACTGAATCATCTACTCTGTGTGTACAAATTCAAATGTCACAGCCCCAGCAGCAATCTCTTCCCTTGAATCTTCTTTGTGATCTTAGAAGCTTTCCCAGCCTAAGTCCGGGAATGGGGAAAGCTCTGGAGTAAATCAGGTTGAGAAGGACTTTCTTATTGCCTGTGCAAGTGAAATACTAAGCACGAATAATTCATAGCCAGATAGTGTTGCATATAAATCCTCTGTCTGCCATTTATTAGCTATATTGGTCTGCATGAGTAAACTAATGTCTTTTAACCCAGTTTTTAAAATCTGTATGTGTGCAGTAAAGTGCAAATGAGAAAAATACATTTAAATCAAATAGAATTCCTGGAACATAGTAGGTATCTACTATATGTTATTGTTATCATTTATGACAATGATATTTTAAATTCCTGTCCCTGAAGTTATATTTATGATCTTATTGTAAGGAAAGTCAGTCATGTCTAACCTTTGAGATGTTGACTAGTTATCATTTTAAACACATAAACCACAGGAGATACACATACCTATCTACCTATAATCACTTGCATCTTATTTGAGCTTAGATAGAGGAAAGGTAAGGAAAGGCACATTACTGAATTCCAATTAATTCTGTATCTTTTTAGACCACACTTGGCAAAACCCCTAGTTGGAATACAATTTAAGGAAACATTGGTAGATTCTTTTTTTGTTGGATTGTTAACATTTTCTTTCTTTTGTCATTTTTTAGACACCAGCTTCCCGATTACATGTTGTAGTAAGTTCAAATCTTGAGTTTGAAAAATATTAATGGATTCTGAAAAAGGGTCTTTCTAAATGTAAACTATGAATAATATCATATATTTGTCTGTGCAATTGACTAGAGTACGTTTATATCTAGTTACATTTTGGAAAATGAAGCCATGACTGACCAAATTTCCTAGAGTGAGTTTACAAAGGAGACAAATACAGTTAAGATTCCTGACTTTCCAGTGAACATACCAGTGGTTGGATAATACTAGTTTCTGTTCTGATTAAGAATCAAAATATCCATTTGAGGCTAAATGAGAAAAGCCCAGCATTCAACTCAGTTTATACTGTGTTTGAAAAGCTAAAATATATGTTTTAGATATAAAAGAGGTCCTTTAGCAGACTGCTTGCAAAGTCTTCATATACACATAAATATTTATTAAGCATAAAAATAAGATTCTCCACAGGGCAAATGATCATTTATTTAGCTCTCCTTAATTCCAAATATGTGTGTCTATTTAGCTGCATTAACTAAAAATAATATAAAAGTATGAATATGGTCAGGATCAATAGACATTCATAACTATAATTGTTTATAATTGCATAGTATGTATGTAAATATTTATAGATGTAGCATAATCATAGTATAGAAAATATTTTGCATACAGAGACTTTTTGCTAAGAAGTTTAATAATGTAAACAAAATTATCAACCATTTTTTCCCCCTGGTTTAGGAGAAAGGTTTGCAAAAGGTTGGCACATTTTCTGTTTGTATTTAAATGAAACAAATGATCTTAGATATTCATTAAAGCAAACTCAGCAGGGTGTCTAATTGGAAATACTTTGCTGTAGTTAGTATGAATTACTGTATTTATCTGAAAGTCCTAAAACTGCGGTTATTTAAAAAATTCTGTAAAAATGCCATCTCAGAATTATTTCAGAAGTAGGTGAGGAAGTAAGTAGAGCACACACTCATTTGTTTTGTTTTCCATTTATCAACTTAAACTAGGAAAGTCTTGACAACTTTGAAAAACAGCTTTGAGGACCTCGTGGCATTGGGAACTCCAGCCAGAGGCGCCCAGGACTGGCTTAGACTCGGGGCTTCCCCTGTGACCCCGCCTTTTCTGCAGAGACCACCTCACAGCACAGGAAATGCCAGCCAGAGGCGCCTTTAGCTGTCCCGGGCACAGGCCTCTCCTGGGACCCAGCCTTCTCTGCAGAGATCACCTCGAGCCACTGGTAACTCCAGCCAGAGGCTCCCGGCCCAGTTTAGACTCCGACCTCCCCTGCCAACCCTGCCTTCTCCGCAGACCATCTTTCAGGGCAAGGGAACTCCAACCAGGGCTCCCACCCTTTCTCACAGAAAGTTGGACTACAGAGGATTAACCGTGCTAGCTTGAGGGGAGATTCAGTGAAGCTGCCTCGCCCAAATGGAAGATCTCAGCAGGCTCCAGTCAGTGTGGTGAGTATGTCCCTAAAATAGAGGTGTACAGTGGGTAAATAGGGCCAGTAGCAAGGTTCCCTCCAACTAACTGTAAGAGCTTAGTGAGTTTGACAAGAGTGGGGGTAACTCCTTCCTGCACACAGAAAACATCAGGCAGAGTGAGGAGTGTGCCAATAAGGACTCCCCCAACTTGGAGAAAATCAAAAGGGCTTATGAGATGCACAAGCACAAAATAGGGTCACAGTAGGGCCTCAGCCAACACAAATACTATAGGCAGGGAGATTTGGTGACCTGGAATAACCTGAAGATAAAGTAATAGCAGGAACTAAAAGTTGGCCTACATCAATACTACTAGGCTTGACAGCCCAGGTAGAATATAGATCTCACCCAACAGGCCTGGCAGTGGGAAGTCAGGTGACTGGCCCACCTCTTCATTGTGGGACCCAGCAATTGGACAAATATCAACCTTATATTAGGACCCCAAGATACATACTATCAACAGTTGACACTAGTGGGACTGAAGGACCAAATATTAACTCAAAAGGGGGAAATGTCAAAAGGAAAAAGCAAAATGCAATCTCAAACATCTAGCCCACCAGGGGCAAGTATAGGAGACATTGAAATAGAGGACTTCAAAAGTAACACACCAGAAACCTCTGAAAAGAAGATAGTGAGTGAAAAAAAAAAAAAAAAAAAAAAAAAAAAAAAAAAAAAAAAAAAAAAAAAAAAAAAAAAAAAAAAAAAAAAAAAAAAAAAAAAAAAAAAAAAAAAAAAAAAAAAAAAAAAAAAAAAAAAAAAAAACCAAAAAACAACTCCATGAGGCTATAGAGGAAATCAAATTAGAAGTACTCTCTAATGCAAAGATAGAAGTAGCAACCTTAGTAAAGGAGTTGCTGAGCACAGCTAAAGAAGAAATAGAGAAAAAGTACAGGAGCATGGGAAACTTATTGAAACCTTGAATGAATAATATAGAAAACATGCAGAATTCATGAAAAAAACTCAAAGAGACCTCCAAGGAACAAAAAATTATATTCAAAGTGTGCAAAACCATTTAAATGAAGCTGAGGATAGGATTTTGGACCTTGAGGACAGGATTTCATTTAGTGATCATGAAAGAATAGAACTTTTAAAAATAACAAATCAACATGAAGTGACAATCCAACAGCTTCAAGATGGTGCCACGAGAAAAAAATAAGGTTAATAGCATCAGTGAAGAGGCAGTAGTCAATGCAACTGACATAGCCAAAATATTCACAGAAATAATAGCAGAAAAATTTCCCAAACATGGGGGAAAAAAGCTGATATGCAGATAAGTGAGGCATATAGAATGCCAAACAGTCACAACCAACATAAATCTACACCCAGACATATAACAATTAAGGTCTAAGACATACAGAATAAAAACAGAATACTAAAAGCTGTTAGAGAAAAGACACAACTCACCTATCAAAGAAAGCCCATTAGAATCATGGCAGACTTTTCAGCACAAACCCTCAAGCCAGGAAGAGCTTGGAGTGAGGTATTTCAGGCCCTGAAAGAAAACAACCTTCAACCCTGACTGATGTACCCAGCAAAACTTTCATTCACATTTAATGGAGAAACAAGATACTTCCATGACAACAACTGAAGAAATTCATGCACACCAAGCCAACCCTAGAAAAAGTATTGAAAGACATACTAGATAGAGATAAAAATGATCACAACCCTGAGAACAACAACAGAAAGAAACCACCAGGTAGGCCAAACAATTAAACAAGGAGGAAAAGCAGAAAACAAACAACTGGTACATAACATGGCAAAATCAAGCCAGTACATATCAGTGATATCCATGAATGTAAATGGCCTCAATTCACCTATCAAAATAAATAGGCTGACAGAATGGATCAAGAAACAGGATCCCACAATATGCTGCATACAAGAAACACATCTGACCCAAAAGGAAACTCATATATTAAAAGTCAAATGATGGAAAACAGTATTCCATGCAATAGAAACCCAGAAAAAAGCAGGGGTAACTGTTCTAATTGCAGACAATGTGAACTTCAAACCTAAAATGATTAAAAGAGATAAAGAAGTTTACTACATACTCATTAGTGGAAAAATTCAAGAGGAAGAACTAACAACTATAAATATATATGCACCAAATACAGGAGCACCCAACTACATAAGACAGATACTAATGGACATGAAAAACTAAATACACAAGAGCACAATTATAACAGGGGATCTGAACAGTCCATTGTCATAAAGAGATAGATCAACTAGACAAAAAGTCAGCAAAGAAGTAACAGAACTGAATCATACCTGTGAGCAATTGGCCTTAGTAGATGTTTACAGAGTGTTCCACCCAACCACATCAGAATACACATTCTTTTAAGCTGAGCATGGGACATTCTCCAAAATAGATCATGTATTATCCTATAAAACATTCTTAAGTAACTGCAAAGATATTGAAATTTTTCCATGCATACTATCTGACCATAGCGCACTGAAATTGGATATTAATGGCAAAACCCCCCTGCAAAAACCTGCATAAATACAAAGAAATAAAATAGCAACCTTTTGAACAACCAGTGGACTACAGATGAAATTAAAGAAGGAATAAAGCATTACCTACAATTCAATGAAAATGTAGAAACAACATACTGTAGCCTGTGGTATGCAATGAAAGCAGTCCTAAGAGGGAAATATATAGCAATAAATAGTCATATCTAGAAAACAGAATGAGCACAAATAACCTAATGCTTCATCTCAAGCTTCTAGAAAAAGAAGAGCAAGTTAAACCCAAAGCTCATAGAAGAGAGGAAATTGTAAAGAGCAGAAATCAATGCAATTGAAACTAAAAAAACAATACAAAGAATTAATGAATCAAAAAGCTGTTTTTTTAAGAGAATAAACAAAATCGACAAACTGCTAGCTAATCTCATAAAGAAAAAGAAAGAAAAAAACCCAAATTCATGCAATAAGAACTGAAAAGGGTTAAATTACTACAGATCCCACGAAAATTTGGAAGATCATGAATACCTACTTTGAAAATCTCTACTCAGATAGAGTGGAAAACACAGAAGAAATGGACAGATTTCTAGAAACATATGACCTACCAAATTTCAACCAAGAAGGTATAGCAATTTTGAATAACTCAGTATTAGCTATTGAAATTGAAAACGTAATAAAAACTTACCAACAAAGAAAAGCCGAGGTCCTGATGGATTCATGGCTGAATTCTACAAGAATTTAGAGATTTGATGCCAATATTCCTTAAACTGTTCAATGAAATTGAAAAGGAAGTAGTCCTTCCTAAATCATTCCTGGAGGCAAGTAAAACTCTCATACCAAAACCAGAGAAAGATCCAACCCAAAAGGAGTACTATAGGCCAATCTCCCTAATGAACATTGATGCAAAGATTCTCAATAAAATACTGCCAAATACATTGTAGCAAATCATCAAGAAGATTATACATTATGACCAAGTGGGGTTCATTCCAGGAATGCAGGGATGGCTTAACATATGCAAATCAATAAATATAATACACTACATCAACAGAGCCAAAAACAAAAAACACATGGTCATCTCAATAGATGCAGAAAAAGTTTTCATTAAAGTCCAACACATGTTCATGATAAAAACTCTTCAGAAACTCAGAATACACAGTGTCTACCTCAATCTTATAAAGGCCATCTATGACAAAGCAACAGCCAACATTACACTAAATGGACAAAAACTGAAACTTTTACTTTAAAATCAGGAACAAGACAAGGATGTCCACTATCACCACTTCTATTCAATATAGTTCTGGAAACACTAGCCAGGGCAATCAGACAAGAGAGAAAAATAAAAGGAATGAAGATAGGAAAGGAAGAAGTTAAATTATCACTATTTGCAGATGACATGATACTCTATATAAAAGACCTAAAAAACTCCATTAAAAGACTATTAGAAGCAATAAAAAAATTCAGCAGTGTAGCTGGATACAAAGTCAATGCTCAAAAATCAATAGCATTCCTGTACACAAATGAAAAAACTCACTGAGAGAGAAATTATGGAAATATCATCCTTCACAATAGCATCTAAAAAAATGAAATACTTAGGAATTAACCTAACTAAGAATGTAAAAGACCTATATAATGAAAATTATACTATGCTAAAAAAGGAGATTGAAGAGGATATTAGAAAATGGAAGGATATTCCTTGCTAGGAAGAACCAACATTGTGAAAATGGCCATACTCCCAAAAACTGTTATACAGATTTAATGCAATTCCAATCAAAATACCATTGATATACATCACAGATCTAGAGAAAACACTCTTAAAATTCATTAGGAAATAGAAGAAACCTAGAATAGAAAATGCAATTCTGGACAATAAAGACAAGACAGGAGCCATCTCAATTACTGACTTGAAATTATCCTACAAAGCCACAGTGATAAAATCAGCCTGATACTGGCAAAGAAATAGACCTGAGGATCAATGGAACAGATTAGAAGATGCAAGCACAACTACAAAGACACTCAGCCACCTGATATTTGATAAAGGGCCTAAATATGTTCACTGGAAGAAGGATAGCCTCTTTAATAAATGGTGTTGGAAAAATTGGCTCTCCACATGCCTAAGACTGAAACTAGATCCATGCCTATCACCAGGCACACAACTAAAGTCTAAATGGATCAAAGACCTAAATATTAAAACAAAAACACTAAATCTACCAGAGGACAAGGTAGGTAGAAATCTTGGAGATATAGGGGTAGGCAGAGAATTCATGAATAAAATGCAAACTGCAAGGGAAACACTCCAAAGAATCAACCATTGGGATCTCATATTATTGAAAAGTTTCTGCACTTAAAAAGAAATCACCAACAGCATGAAAAGAAAACCCACAGAATGGGAAAGAATTTTAGCCAGCAACCCCTCAGACAAAGGACTTATATCAAGAACATATAAAGAAGTGAAAAACATCAAGCCCCCCCAAATTCAAAGACCCTCTCCAAAAAGGGGCATCTGAGATGAACACACAGTTCTCATATGAAGATACACAAATGGCAAATAAATATATGAAGAAATGTTCACCATCACTGGTCTTTTGAGAAATGCAAATTAAAACAGCATTGAGATTTTATCTCACTCCGGAAAGAATAGCTGTCATCAAGAAAACAACTGGTATTGGCGAGGCTGTGGGGAAAAAGGAACACTGCTCCACTGTTGGTGGGCGTGCAGACTGGTGCAGTCACTATAGAAATCACTATGGCGATTTCTCAGAAGACTAGGATTGGAAGTTCCATCCAACCCAGCTATTCCCCTCCTGGGTATTTTCCCAGAAAATCTGAAAAGGTGATATCACAGTGATATATGTGCCCCCATGTTCATAGCAGCACAGTTTGTAATAGACAAATGTTGGAAACAACCAAAACACTCATCAACTGCAGAGTGGATGAAAAAGATGTGGTGTTTTTATACAATGGAATATTATTCAGCTATAAAAAGGATGATCTTGAGACCTTCATAGGTAAATGGAGGCAACTTAAGCCTATTCTAATAAGTGAAATAAATAAAATCATATTTATAAATGTCACATTGTGTCTCTAGTGTAAAAAGTAATAAGAAATGTTGGAGTAATAAAACCTAAAATGTGTAATTGCTATTGTAAAAAAGAGAGGAAAAGAAAGTGCTCAAAAGGATATACCTGAATGCATGTTTAAGTGTGTAGGATTGATAACCATATTGCTAAGTTTTTGTTGGCTTGTTGAGCAGAACTGTTTGAAGTCTCATGGTTTGATTGTCCACTTTGTGTGCTTTCATTCTGTAAGCTGGACAACTATTTCTAAGATGACAGTATGTAATTTGTCAACTAGTGATTTCTTAGTGTTTATTTTGTTTTATTTCAATTTTTTTTGGAATTTTGCATTATTGCTTCCCTTTTTTTCTGTTTTTTTTCCCCTTTAAATAAAAAAAATATCTTTGAGGGGCTGGGGATTTAGCTCAGCGGTATAAGAACCTGCGTGGCGAGCACGAAATCATGATGAGTTCGATACCCGGAAAAAAATGTCTTTGAATTGGTGAACATTCTATAATAGAATGATTTTTTCCACACTTAATAATTGTTATGAACTGTTTGTCTAACCCATACTGGACCATTAAATAGTTTTGATGTCTCCCCACCCTAGGCTGGGGCAGCATTATCTTCCTGGTGTTTTCTCGGATCACCTTCCTTCTCAAAGATTCCACTTATCTGACCCTGGGATCCACTGTGGGGATTAGGTTTCCTTTGCTGTGATAATTTTCTGATATACAATCTCCTGGCTTAAATGCCCTAGGTCACCCTTAGACATAATTTGGAACTCACTTGGCTATATTCTCTAACTTCAAAGGAGCGGTGCACTCACCTCCTCCTCTGTCTTACAGGCTTCACAGAGGCCACCTCTGTTTGACATATTATCATCACATTCATTTATCTGCCCAGTACTTCACTGAGTGAGTGGTTGCTATACCCTTAGGCCCTAATGTTACAGATGCATAGGACAGCTTTGGTCTGTACTGTTACGGACTTTATAATTTAGTGGTGGATGAAACCAGAACATCATCTGGATATTGCATGCCTATGATATCCTTTAATTTTCTCAAATGAAGACACAGAAGCCATGAGTGGCTCAGTAACATGCCAAACTTCACACATCTAACATGCAATTAAATCAGACAGCAAATATATCTGCCCAGTACCACAACTCTGCCCTTTGTATCACATTACATTGTCCTCACTGAAGTCCCCGATTTGCTCCATACCTTCTTGTATGAAACTGATTTTGAAAAATCATATATTAAAAGCAATGATTTAAATTGATCACTGCAAAATAGTGTGCCATCATTCAATGATGTTTGTGTTTTTAATTCATTTATTAATTGAGCAACCTTTGCTGAATACCAACTGTTCACTGAACACTATGCTGGGTTCTGAGAGTATAGTGGTAGTAGGATGAGGTGGGATACATAGCACAAGAATTCCAGTTTTTAAATCCTTGATCCTAATTTTGTTTCTGGTACTGGAAATCAAACTCATGACCTCACACTTGCCAGGCAGACACTGTGCCACTATATCTCTGACCCATTAAGTCCTATAAAAGGATTAACCTGGCAGGAATGAAACTTTGCTTTCAGAAGTCAGGTGCAGTTAAAATGTCAACATCTTACTGTGTTTTCAACAATAGCAAACTGATCATTCTATGTGCACTCCAAATTGTCAATGCCATAACTATTGTTTCATTCTTATTTGGTTTATTAGAATACTTTCTAATTGCATAGGTAATGCTGGAGGAATTGCAGATCATGTAGAAGTAATGCAATTAGTATTTCTTGTAAGTACACCACCTAGATAACAGAGCTGTGACATTTTCTGTATTATGTTATATACAGTGTGCTTTATTTCCTTCTACTTGCTTCTATTTGTAGCATGTAAACATATATGTATATTACAAGATTGGAAATGTAGTACACGATTTTGTATCCTGGATTTTCATTTTTCCTTTTTCTTAAACAAAGTAAGCACATTTTTTTATTATGAAAAATTCAATATATATATATATATATATAAAAGTTATCAATATAATAAAATGAATTTGCACTTTCAATGCTTATAAACTCATGACTTATAGAGCTAATAAATTCAGCAAAATGGCAACATACAAAATCAACACACAAAATATCAATAGCCAGTGATGGTCCCAGGGTGAAAATATCAGGAAAACAATCCCATTTATGATAGCTTACAAAAAGTAAATACCAAGGAATCAAGCATATTAAGGAAAACTATGGTTGACTGGAGAAAAAACTAAAGTACTTGAAGGAAGAGACTGAAGAGGACTTTTGATAATTAAATGACAGCTCCTGTTCCTGAATAGGCAGAATCAATAGTGTCAAAGTAGCTGCATTACCAAGGGAAATATATACATTTAATGCTATTTCTATCAAAATAACCTGGCTTTTCATTTAGCATTATATTTTGATTTTTGACATCTTCAAAGGCTCCTCAGAATAATTTTTCAGGCTGTTTTGTTATAGCACGTAGGAAAATTATACCCTACTAATTATGTTGAGCCTTTACATGGTTTCGAAGTTTCTTCAATTTTGAGTAAACCTGCAGTGCATTTTTGCAATAAATTATTGCATGCATATTAAATTATTTTACTTGGACAGATTCCTAGAAATGGAAGTCAAAAGTGAAAAGGGATCAACCCTTTTAAGTCTCTTGATAACAAATGACTAAAGTAATTTATGGGCATATCGAAAACTTGTTTTCCAGTAGTGCTGTACATTGGTGTTTGTCTTGTTGTGTTTCCAATATTGAAAACTATCAAAAAATTTATAATGTGATATGTAAAAATATAAATGTGATATGTAAAAATATAATTTAGTTACTGGTTTCACTGATATTTCTTTGATCGTAAGTAAAATTTAACATTTGTTTGGTTAACTTTATTTTTTCCTGAATTGCCATTAATATTATTTTTTCTTAGTTGGTTTTAACTTTGCTTAATATATCCCTACTTGCTTCTCAAAAAGATTTAAGGCAGTTGAAAGGTCACAGAAAACACAGGACACCACAATTTAAAATCGGAGGAGCCATGAGAAAGAAACAAAAAGAAGCAAGAAATGAAGCTTAAAATGCACATGGCAATCTGCTGTTGATGGACAAGAAATATAACTTTGGTGCTCAAACCTGACAAGACTGGTAATTATTATTATTTTGTGCCTTCTCGGTGTCAGATACACAAGGTGCTTTAGTTAATGCTATGTTTAGATATTGAATGACTCCCAAAGTCTCTTGTTTTTAAAGCAGGGTCATTAACCGATGGCACTGTTAGGAAGCTTAGAAGCTAGAGCCAAATGGAAAGGCGTGAGTCCGGTGGAGGCGTGGGATTCCTTCCCCGTCCTGTCTCTCTCGTTCCTTTTGCACTACCAGGAGATGAGGAGCTCTGTATCACATCTACTCTCTATCGTGATGTTCTGCCTCATCGTGACCCCAAAACATAGACTCAAAAGACCATGGACTGAAGCATCTGAAACCATGAGCCAAGATAAATCTTTTCTCCTTTTAAATTGTTTGTGCCAGGGGTTTAGGCACAGGAACAGAAAACTGACTAACATGCTTGGATTATTTCATTTAGTTTCCTTAACTGCTTAATGGGGGAGGTATTAACTTTGTTGGCAGTAGTGCCTGACTTGTGAAGAGTGGCCAGTGAGCTTTAGCTTTTCGATGACTAATACCAATATTAAGTATCTCAATGTTTAGAAAAGAACAAATCTTCTGAGTCTTTTTTAAGATTAATATATATATAAAATCAAAACGTTTATGAGCATGATTCAGCAATACCTAAAAAAAATCTGAAAAATCCATTGGGACTTTGATTAGACTGTCCTTCCTTTGTTTTTTCTTTCTTTGACCTTTCTTAAATTTAACCAGTTTCTTAAATATAACAAAGAAAATTTAGACACTTTGAAAATTGAATCTTCCCATTTGATAATATGGCTATTTATTTTATCCAAACCATCTTTTATGTCTTAGTACATTAACATTTTTTTCTCTTAGCAGAGTTCTTATAGAGAACAATTCTATGCCTTATTGTAAATTTTTATTTCTAGGGTAAATAGGGGTATTCTTCTTGTTGTATTTCCTATCTGGAAATATGTGGACCTGTGGGAAATTTGGTTCTTCCCAGCCTACTCTATTTCTTAGGTTTTTCTTCTGTTGAGAAGTTTTTTCTCTAAAATGTCTGCTAACTGAAATCCTCTGCATTGTCACCCATCTTATTTTCACATGAATCCATATGTTTTCCTGGGCAGTCATTTGCTATTTTAGGAAGAACAATAAAGATAGTTTTTATTATTTTGGAAAACGCTTCTCCTTTCCTACCGGGGGCAGCGGTGTCCCTCGCTTTAGTATTTCTGGACACAGTCTGCTCTTGGCCTCACGGCAGGTCTGTTGAATTTTTAATGTTTAGTTGGATGTTTCCCAGGGTTGTTTTCCCTAAAGCCCTGCCATCATTTACCTGTACAGCGCCAGTACCCTCTCATTTTTGCTAAGGAGCCGGCTTCTTATTTTCTTCTTTTTAATATAACAAGTCCTGAACATTGGAGTTGAAAACTTTCACAGAGATGAATAGACTTCAAACTAAGAACATTCCTAGATCTGAACAACTGGGAAGTAGCTCATGTTTCTACCTTTCCATTTTATGGTTCCTGTAAAAGTAAAACTAGTTTATTTGCAGTATTTGTGTGTGTGTGTTTGGACTTTTATGCTTTATTTTTATATTTGTATCAAAGTTGTACAAGATTTACTGTGTCAGATTTATAAATCTGACTTACCAATATCCTCTGGGAATGGAACTTGGGGACTTATATGTTAGAGATTCAGGAACAAGGGAGCATTTTAAGTGAGAATCTGGAAAGGACTTATTACACTGTCCATTGAAATCAGAAAATACTTCATTTTTGAATCCTCATTTTGTCCCTTTATCTGGGCCAATTTGACTCTGTGAGGGAAGGTGGGACTTTATTTTCCATTTTACTTTGTGACTTGTGGTTTTTTAAATCCTGTTTTATATGGTGGCACAGTGAATGCCAATGGCTGGAAGTTTCTAAAATTTCCCAGATCCACATTTTAGACCGTAAACCCAAGTGTAGACCTCACTGGATAAAAATAATACTGTAGGTTGGGCACAGTGGCACATACCTGCAATCCCAGCACTTTGAGGAGTTGAAGGAGGAGACGCACAAGTTCAAGTCCTGCCTAAGTAAGTTAGTGAGAACCTACCTAGAATAAAAACTGAAAAGGAATGGATATAACTCAGTGTAAAGGCCCAGGGATCAGTCTCCAGTAGCAGCAAACAAAAGTACAAAAGTACAAACTTTAGTTTCTGTCCACCTATCAATCGTCCCAAGAAAGCTAAAAGGAAATAACTTTGGGTGAGAAGTCAGTAGGTGCCTGATTCTATCTGTTTTTCTCTACTTCTGCTTCATCTAAAGTGAATAGTGCTAGTTTTATGTTGAGAAAATATCCAAAAAAACTCTATTCCATGTATCACTCATAAACTCCTGCTTGCATGGTCTCATGCTGCAAGATCTCACCTGTTCTGAAGCATGGAGTTAGGTTCTTAGACTAGGCTGTGTGAAGCTAAATTTTAGTACAAAATGAATTATTCTGGAGAAAATAGTTAAATGAAGATAGAATGATCTTGATTTTCATTTGCATAGCCTCTCTTCCATCAGCAGCAAGAGTATGTCTTTTTCCTAGCCTTCTGTCAGGGAGGAAAAAAATTCCGAACTCCCTTAGCTGCTGCAATATTCAGTGAGTCATAAAATGGTTTGCTATGTGAAGCCTTCTGCTTTTGATTTTATTTCTGCTTCTAGGTGGTTGGTTGAAGCCAGTGAATTTCTACCCTGAAATGGTGATAAACACTTATCCTCTTAATGTTTAATACTTTTTTGTGTTCTGTTGTGTTAAATGCATAGCTTGTCTGGTAGACAATTGTGATAAACAGGAAAAATGAATTTATGACGATTATTGTAAGTTATGATAACAGGGCTACAGATATTTCTGCTGCCAGGACTCAGTTTTCAGATGGTCTCTGTAAACACAGATCATCACAACAAATATTACTTTTTGAGTCAACATATTTTTGTTTAAACACATTTTCATGTTGAAATGTTTTATAATCCCAAGACTGGTATTAAAAAAAGCAAACCATGGCAAAAAATTGGACTAGAGACACAAAAATAAGAAAAATCATTTTAATCTTTTAAGTATTACATACAACAGAGAAGTAGTTTAAGAAAAAAGTATATGAAATTCTTGAGAATCCTTTCAACTTTGAGGTACTTAACTGGCTTCTAACAGTTGAAGATATCAATTCTTTTTTTTTTTTTTTTTTTGAGACAGGGTCTCAAAAGTTCAGGCTGGACTTGAACCCACTAAGGAGCCCAGGCCTTGAACTTCAACCCACTAAGGAGCCCAGGCCTTGAACTTCAACCCTCTAAGGAGCCCAGGCCTTGAATTAATAGTAATCCTGCCTCAGCCTCCCAAGTGCTTAAGTTGCAGGAATGTGCCATCATGCTAACGAGACATCAATTCTTCAGGGAACATTATTTTTTCTATTTAAAATTATTAATTAAATTCATTTTAATGGGTATATAAAAACAAACAATGTATATATGAACTGGGTACCATGTGATTTTCAGTTTGTGTTTACATTGTGCAAATAAATCAGGTAAATAGGCATTTCTCCAAAGATTAATCATTTCTTTATGGTGGAAATGTTTAAATTCCTTTCTTTCAGCTTTTTGAAATATGTAGTTTATGATTGTTATCTGTAGTCACTTAACTGTGCTATAGCACACTAGAGCTTCTTATTCTGAACTATAATTTAGCATCCATTAATCAACCTGAACACCTAAAATTCTTCTAGGGAGAGTCTCACAGTTTTGGGGCACACAACTATCAAAAAGAGACATGGAGAGTTCATCCCAAGATAAATATGAGAAGAGTTACAGGAGAAGGGAAGGATGCAATATTCATGAGTGTGAAGGTAGAAGCCCAGGAAAGTTTGCTTGAGATGGGTTAGTTGTGCAGTGAGCAGTGAAAACAAGAAGAAAAAGGCAGACATTACTTAACAGATGGAGACTATGGAGAGAAATCCGGCGGTGAGGCAGGAATCTCCAGAGAGTGACTGACATTCCATATAAAGAGTCACCTCTCATTCTGATTTGGGGGATTTTCAGCTTACAGCAGAAAAACAAATGGCCCAAAACAAACAGGAGAGATTTGTGACTTCTATGTATGTGATAAATTCTCCTTCATCAGAACTAAAGTGCTACACAATGAAGTTGAAGAGTGTCAATGGAATTTTAAAAAATACTGGAAAGAAATCAAATCATCGAAGCCTGGTTTCACTGGACATGAAAACACACACACACACACACACACACATTCACACCCAAATACATGTACACCCACATGTGTGTACACACATACATATGAACACACATAATTCTTAATTTCACTGGTTTGGACAGGGCATTGCTCTATCTCTGCCTTCTGTGATAGCCGGGGCAAGAATCTCAACATGGCAAGTAAAATGATCCCAAACTCTTTCTTAAAAGTCAAAACTCAGACATTGACCTGTATCTGGTAATCTGAGCAAATATTTTGAAGATTAATAATATGTAATATAATAACCATCGTTAATTTTCTATCATCTTGTTTTGAAATTCTGTATTATTTCAATTTTCTTTAAAATAAAAAGATTAAATGAAAAAACCTCTGGCATTGAAAAAAATTAAATCTATGGAATGATATTTAAGGACACGGCTTTGTTACAAGACACTTTTTTTTTTCTACCTCGTTTCTTCACAAATCTTATTTTGTAACACGTTGGGGCTCCTTATTCAAGGTGTCTTTCTTCCAACAGCATATTTTTTTCTCCCTGAAGCCTGCTTCCTTCGGGATCTCCCAGTCTTCTAGGGCTTTATCACACAGTATCACGTTCTCACTCAGAATTCCCACTAGCTTCATTCTTCTTCCTGAACTCTGACCCCATGTTTCAAATACCTGTTGAATTTCACCTGTGTGGTGGGTTAATTAATGGTCAGCTTAGGTAGAAACACCCAGCTGGAGTTAGCATGGTTCTGAGTGTGGAGGACCCAGCCTCCCAGGACTGTTGCCAGAATGGCATAAAAGGAGAGAACGGGAGGTGAACATCGTTACAGCTGGTTTTCCTGATATGAACTTAGCTGTCCTCATCATTTGAGGAGCTCTAGTCTTTGCTGTCACCGGGATGGCTGCTGTTTTCTTTCCTTTGTTTTGAGAGTCGCTCCCTGGCCCCAGCGCAGATCTAACAGCCTTCTGGCACAGATCTTTCACCCCTCTGGCACAGACTTTCTAGCTTCCACCACTGGCTCTAGCTCCTTTCAGGTGCAGATCCTTGATAGGGACTTTCAAGGATGAAACATTACCGTGAGCTCTGGTATGAGACATTACCGTGGGCTCTTGGCCTTTGGCTGGACTTATGTGGGACATTGCTGAGGGATTCAGGTCCTTGGCTGGATTCTTCTAATGTCTAGCATATGGACAGATCTTTTTCACTCTTCTGAATTTGAATTTTTGGATGAATATTATAAGATAATCCTATAAACTTATGTATCATCCATTAAATCTATTTATTCCCTTGCAAGCCCTGACTGCACAAACGGTGTATTCAAAACAGATTATAAAATGCCATGAAAGAGCCTAATCAGATCAATGTATATTATGCCAATAAACTGCCTTTTTTTCTTCATCCTTGGAACACACCATGATTTTCTCAGACACTCAGGACTGTAACTTTGGAGTTATAACTATTTGTTGCCTCTCATGCCCTTGCTAATTTGATTATCCATTCGCTATAACTTTAACTCTATTTTCTTTCTCTTCCAATCTGCTTGTGTGTTGCTGCCGAAGTGGACATGCTGAATGAAAATCTCTCCACTGGTGCTGTTGCAGTGTTCAAAATGGCACTGCGTTTCCACTATCAGAAGCAGTTCGCTTTTGTTTGTATGACGTCAAAGATCCTTTGTTACTACAATTACGCCTGCTATTCTCAAACTTAGGACTCTCCTGCATTTCCTACTGCAGCGTGCTGGCTGACTTGAGTACCTTACAGTTTTCCTCAATGTAGTTCCTCCTTTCCACTTCCTTTTCTTGGAATGTTGTTCTTTCTCTCCTGATGTACATATCCAATTCTGAGTATTTTTTGAGAGTAAGAACAAATTTTGCCTTGTGAATATGGGTATTCCTCCCATTGCTTGACTTTAAGGTGGTTGTCCTCTCTTGAATTTAGCAGCATTGATTCCATTTCTAAACTTGGGCATGTTTATGACTTTCTAAATTGTTTTGCTTTTTATTTATGTTTTTTCTCCTCTACTTGACTGCAGCCAAATCATGACTCATTTAAATCTGAACTTCTCCATTTCATGTAGTGTAAGAAAAAGATAGAGCTCTCCTCCAGAAATTATCATTGGTAGGAGAGAAAAACAGGCATGTAAGTAATTACAATATGCTTAAGAATAAATGCTGAATGACCAAAGGGTTTGGAAATTATTCTTATCTTACCTCTCAGTGGGAGGATGAGGATATTATGGGAGTTACATAATACCATGTATCTGGATGAAAATTGAAAAATCCTGTCACCAACAATTTTTGAGTCTAGGTGTCAGAAATAGATAAGTACTTGGTGTAACTAAGCAATCTGGGTGTCTTTATATGCAAAAATCCCTCTAAATGAGAGATTTTAAACACATGTTTTCAACACAATATAAATATACATGTCTTTTCTGAACTTTCATTGTTAATTCTTTTATTATCTCAAGTTGAAACTAGTTTAGATTTAGGTTTGTGCCTCTGAAGAACTGATCAGCTATTCCATAAAACTGACTTTGTCCAGTGTTTAATCTTGGGTTAGCTTCCTAAAATTTCACTTTTTAAATTTTGCTACAGTTGGTGATGGAATGATTATTCCTTTTTTTGTTAATTTTTTTTTTACTGCTTTGTATTGCGTATCTGCCTGAAAAACCATATGGTTTATTTGTCTGATTTTCTTTTTGTTCTTTAGTCACTGCCTCAACTTTTTCATGCATAACATCGATGAGCTAATTTTGGCAATCCTTTCTTCTCATGAATGAAACTAGTCAGAATTGTGTTCAGCTTTTTATATAAGATAATGTTCTCGAATCTGCATCACATTCACATATTAGATTGTTTTTGTACTAGATTGGACTATTCAGTCTCATTTTGAGTTTGTAATTTAGAAGTCACATTGGCAAGATTTTTGCAAAAAAATCTGCGTAAGTCTCTAGCTAGCTTGTGAATCTTTAAGAGATCTCTAGGACTGTTGGGGAAAAAGATGAACAGAGAATGCAAATGCTGCGCCCGGGGTGAGAACACAGGTATATCACCAAAGTCTGTTTTTGTGATGATACACTTATTTATGCTAATGATATTATTTGTGTTCTTTGAGTTCCAGTGCATAAGTCCCTCAGTGTTTATTAAGAAGAAAAACAAGGCTAAGGATTTAGTTTTGTGTACTTAGAGTACATAGAACCAGCATGTGTCAGGAGCTGGATTTATTCCCTTGTACTTAAAAAAATATATACATATATATATATATATATATATATATATATATACAGTATATGAAAGCAATAAAATTTCTTCCCTAGTTAATGAGGTTTGTGTCACTTACCAGTTAAAATCTGTAGTAGTACATGGGTTAAATTTCTCATGTTCTTTTGGTTGCAAAATAGATCTTACACCCCTAATGAAAACTGATGCTAAGAATTTTCTGAAGCTGCCACCAAGCTTCTGGGCAGTTGTTGAAGACAGTTTTAGATGTCCTTTTCATTAACCCTATAAAGTTAATCTTAGATGTTTAATATAAGTTTAAAGTAAACTTTCAGTGCCTTGAGACACTCTGGAAAGAGCCTGATGGGTGCTTTACCATTTAAAAGACTCAGTTCAGTTCCAGCTGCTTTGAATACGGTGTGTACTGAGTGCACTCACTGAACTGGAGCTTTCTTCAAACTCTACCCATCGTGTACTGCACCCTGGATGCAGTTCTGTTCAGGACTTACCTGTGTCCTCTCCCTTCAGGGTTAAAATATTCCTGTTAGCCCCATTCCAGTGGCCCAGGGCTTTGACAACCCTCTTCTCACTATTCCCAGAAGGTGGACTAGATTCATCATAGACCCAGTCACTGAAGGGGACCCTGTTTTAATTCATGGAGAAGATAGACATTGCTATTTTCTTTTGATTACCACCATGCTTTACTTGTTTACCTGTACTGTCCCTTCCCTCTACTATAGGAAAGAGATGCCTAAGATATCAAAGGCAGCCTAGATAATTACAATTTCTTTTAATATCTCTGCATGATCTAATGTGATTGCTTCAACACTCTTCTCAACCCAAAGCCGGAAATGTATAGCTTTCCTTGCTCTATGAGGAAAAACTGCCATTAGCTAATACTACCACCCCAGCTCAGCACTCTTTATTAGTAGCTGCTGAGATTCTTGGCAGCTGACTTTGATGTGTATAGAATAATATATTAGTTCTTTCTTTTTTATTATTTTTAATGGCAAAGGACATAGTTTACTACTTAAAATATGGATCTTCTTATTTCATTTCCACTAATTACCAAGAACTAATTAATCAGTTTTTGAGGTCTTCTTGGTGTCAAAATATTACTTTGGAAAACTGTTCCCTGATAACTATTCTGTCAGATATTAAGTAACATGAAACTGCACTAGTAGATTTTTTTTATGAGAAATATATTACTTTCTCTAGAAGAAAAACTCTCTAAAATTCCTTACTTCTTTATCTCATGTAATAAAACAATAAAACATTTGGTTGAACCAGCCTACAGACTGTTGAACACTGCCCTCTATAATTGACTGAGAGAATGTTCTTGCGTTAGAAGAAGACAGGCGTGCTATAGCATAAGATACAGCATATGGGTTACCATAGGCAATAAGGAAATTCAGGGTAAAAGTAAATGTTACCTTAGGGTCATGTATTCCAGAAAGTTCTTCATAGATCTTCTCACCTACCATGACAGCAGCCAAGTTTGCTGTATATGTGGAAAGACAAAACATACAGAAAATAGCCCAAAGGTTCATTAGAAATCTTCCAGTCCAACATTTTGGAGGTTTCATGGCTACTGTTCTACCAAACAAAAGGGCATAACAAACGTTCAAGGCTGATGAGAAAGAGAATACTTTGCTTCTGTTTCGGCCCTTGGGAGTCATACCAAAGGGACTCTTCCATTCGTACAGAGTGAGAAAAATGGCAGTGATGTGCAGAGCAACAAAAATCCCCAGCCACATTGTCCAGTGGAGTGGCCACATGAAGGCTCCAATGGGAGCTGCTGTGTCTCTGGTCCTCACTAAGATGCCCAAGCTGGTGGAGAAGAAAGGGCTCGTGAAATCTATCACTTGGCTGCGTGCAGTATTGATGCTGAAGGAAGTAACTGCCATGTGGGCAGTCCCATTCAGAAGATCACCCACCAGCCCAGTCCAGTGGCCATTTTTCCAGGCTCCATATTTTCCATCCCCAACAATATAAAGGTCAAAGTCGAAATTCATGTCTTCTGCTAGCTTTTCCAGCAAATCAATGCAATATCCATAGCAACACTTCTTGAATTTTATTGGCACTGTGTCATTACTGCTGTGGAGACTGGTGAAGAGGCTGTCCAATATGGATGAGTCGTTAGTCATCGGGTCTAGACAGAGCTGCCCTGCAGGACACAAGCCTTCATCATCTACTTCCCTTGTGAAGACAAATGGGTGTTCAATCAAGGTTACTACTCTCAAATGTAGTTTGCTCCAGTGCTGAAAGTGGGCTTTGTGTCTCTGAGCCTGCTCTGGCCATATTCCATAGTCCATGACAATTCTGCCATCCTGCCAGCTGCCCAAGCGTGTCCACATTGGCTTTCCCATAGGGTCATGTTGCAGATTCCAGATGAAAAAGTTGTTTTCTGAGCTGACGATGGTAGAACCTTTTACTTTGATGGAGCCACTGAGGCCTCTGAAAGTGGTGTTGGCAAGAAACCTGGCAAAGAAGAGTAAAGGCAAAAGATGAGGAAGAGAATTGAGGCCATAGGCAGGAAGAAGCGCTCATCTCTGCTTCTCTGTCTTAATAAAAAGAAAATCTCTTCTGTACCACAGACATTGGCTGTATTTTCCCCAAGAATTAAGTCTTATGTCACTGAACTAGTGCAATCTCAGCCTTGGATTTGAACAGTCTGTCCAGGTGCTTGCATTAATCTTCTGCCAAATATTTTAAGTTCTTAAGAAATGTGTTACCTGTTTTCTGTTATAAAGTGTTACATTCTTTTACATCATTCCAAGTTATGAAGACTGAGAATTTTATCATATTCTGTTTGTACTGTATTTGATTGTGACTAAATCTACATAATGTTTTTTGGTGAGAGAGTGAGTTTTAGTAAGTATGCATATACTTTTATAATTGCTTAAAAAGTTGCATCCCTAACATTAGAGGTAACCTAATCTTGTTAGCAGTGTTTCTCGCTGTAGAGTGGAAAGAATGAACATCTCTGACTCATGGGGTTGGTCGAAGCTGCATGTTGAATGTGGTGGAATAATAACAACTAAAAGATGATAAACAGACTCGAGTTCTCAGGATTGCCTCAGGCTTTCCTCCTTCATCATTAGAGAAAACAATTAGCCTTGGCTCCAGAGAGCTTCTGTCAGAAATCAAAGAAGGGAAAACTACCAACAAAGTGACACACTGGCTCCTCACCCTTTAACTCGGTCAATTTTAGAGTATTCACTTCTCTTTCTGGCATGGACTCTACAAGAAAATTCTCAGTGATAGCCTCTTTCTTGAGCTTGGAAAGATAAAACAATAGGAGGTAACACGTACTGTAGCATTTCTACATGCTTAATTATGGCCTTGTGTCAGTAAAAAAGCCCTGGGTTTGGCATCAGACACACTGGCATTTGAATATTGATGCAGCCACCTGTTGGCAAGGACCTTGGGTTTACTTAACTACATTTTTTCTAGTTTTTTATTAATACATGTTTGTGGTTCATAATAGTTATATTCACTGTAGGGAATTGGTGTATGTATAAAACTCATCTAAATTCTTTTTTCATCTCTTTCTAGTACCATTCCTCTGCCTTTTTAAAAATTTCTTGGTCCTCTTCCCTTTTATAAAGGATTTATCTCCTGGTATCCTATTATCTATCTTTTATTTTGCTTTTTAATTTGTTTATATTTTAGGTTTCTCATATGAGAGCAAAGTATTTAAGTTTGTGTGTCTGATTTATTTCATGTAATATTATGTTCTTAAATCTAGGCTTCAGTTTTGTCCTCAGCAAAATGGGAGAAATAATCCTTCCTCCATTACAAGTGAAATCATGCTTGTGAAGCCCATACCACACTTTCTGATGTGGAACCTATATTCCAGCTATTATTTAATATCATTCAAGTTTTTTTTTAAACAAGGCCATCTTCAGGTCATTTTTTCAAATCTTTATTAGAATTCTTCTAGCTGGAAATAAAAAAACTGGATTAAGATAAAATCATAAGAAAAGTCAAGATATATTTCAAATTAAAAGAAATTAAATTGTACTGTGGAATGTCCCATAGTCGGTATTTTAAAGAACTAGGTGACCCAAGTCTGTTTAGCAAAACAGATTCATCTAGCTGCAAACATTACTCCACAATTTACAAATGCAAATAAAAGTAATAAGATTATATTGTCACAGAAGGAACATAGAAAAATCAGAAAGTGTGAAGTACATACTAATTTTTATTAGAGATTAATGTAAATCACATCTGAAGAGGCTCCTGTCACTGAATGCAATGAAACTTCATTTTGGTAGATTGCTTGTAAGAGCAATTATTCATGCTGGCACTCCCTGGTGGGACTCTATCACTTAAAATAAATTCTATTTTGCAACAAGTAAAGAAGTCTCAGCTATCTTAGACTTCAGAAGAGTTTTCTGCTTCTCCAGAGAAGCAGAGCCAAATCATTAAAATACACAGACTAATCAACTGATAATCTCCTAGGGAATGATAAGAAAACTACTTTTAGATTTCCTAAAACATACACACACAATTGCTGACATAACCAAGGGACTAAAGAGGTTAGTAGTAGACAGGTTCATTTCACGAAGTCATTTTAGTGATCAGGAAAGTGACGTGAAAGTTGTAGAAAGAGGAGGCTTTCATTAATTGAAGAATATTTGGGGCTTAATGATTATAGATCTTTACCTGGACGGACCCTTGACAGACTACCTCTCCCTAAATGTATACTTAAACCTTTCCAGAAAAAGGCATGAGAGGTCTTCACAGTCTTTCACAGTTTATACAGCTCCTTTGTTTCAGTAAAGCCTATTTATCATGATCAGTGTTAACATTTAAGATGGCCCGGAGAGAAGGACAGTGCTCAGCTGTCTCTGAGGCAAGCATTTGTCACATAAAGCAAATCCATCAGGATCTGAATCTCTCCAAGTCTCCCAGCCTTGAGAGCCAGTGCTTGTTTCATTGGCACTGAGTCCCAGATAATCCCCTTCATGATAAATTATTTGTATCCATTTTATTTTAATCTTACAGTGAGAATAAATTAAAATATTCTCATGAATGATTTATTTATAGTCATCTTCTTATGCATTCTTTGCAATATAATAGTGATGTGTAGCAAAGTATAAATGGTCACATTCTATTTGTTAATGGATTAAAACACTGAGATTCTGTTTTTGCTTAAATTTATTTCTACCTTGTTCCTTTTTATCTTGCCCTACACCCAAGTAAAAAGGAAATTAATCAGCAATAATTTTACTAACAAGGTAAGTGGATACAAATATCTGGCACTATTCTTAGCACTTGTAGCTACAGAGACGAGACATTCACTGGAGTTGAGGGGCTGAGACTATTTATGGGGTGAAAGGAAGTGAAGCAATTTAAACTAGTGGAACCATTGTGAGACTGGAGGCACACCCAGGCCACCAGAAGACTGTACCACATATACATTTCACTCCACCATGCTAAGGAAGGTCACTTCAAGGAGGGGGAGGCAGCAGAACCGAGTCCTGAAGAAATAATCCTAGTTATCTGAGAGAAGCTGTAAAATGATAGTGTCAACCCAGGGAAAATATGTGTGCAAAGTCTACAGAAAGAGCAGGTTATGTGATGATACAGTGTGAGAAATAAAGGTGGAGTTGAGGGTGGACAATAAATTACACCAGAGCTGAGGTCATAATGAAGGCAAAAGAGAGAACCACTGAGAAGATTTTGTTTAGGGAGGAATATGAACATCAGGTTTAACTTTTAAATAAATATTTACTAGCCATATAGCAAATAATTTAAAAGGAGTGATCCATTCTTTCTCTTGCTTCCGTTCTTCCTTTCCCACTACTTATGAGGTAATAGCCAGAGAAGTGGGGAAGATATGGGACAACTGAAAGATAAGTCTTCATAAAGAAAAACAATGATTGAAAGAGGACCAAATGAACAGGGTTGCATTTAGTTCACAATCAATATGAAGAACGTGTGGAACTCAGCTTCGCAGAACGTCATGTAAGATCTGGCGTAGTATATTCACTGGATGACAGCCCAAGAAGAATGTGGAAAAAATAATCTTAAAGTGCTTTAATAGAAACTTAAGAGCCATTATCCCAGGTAATAATAACACCGCCATTCTCTGTGCTGATATTCTCCAGCCTAGACAAGTACTCCACAAACAAATCTTCCAAATTCTGGATTATATAAAAAAAAGAAAGTGCAAAATATAAGAGATACTAGGAAGCACAATATGATTGGAGAACATGGTGGAAAATATTAGAAAATAATATAGGAAAAAATAGGCTGTAATTAGACTTTAAAGGTCTCAATACAGTTGTCTTACACAACAGGATTTCATTTTAATAGTAAAAAGAGAGATGTGAAGATTTCTAAGCATAAGCAGAAGTCAACATTAGTAACATTGACACTTAAAGAGTTAAAATAGAAGGTAGGAATACTTTTGTATAAAGATCTGGATCTCAGTCGAGTGAGAATGTAGTTTAATACCATGCCTTTCACATTGTGATATTTGAGAGAACAACACAGCAAGCTTTCCAAGATGTCTCTCTGCTTAAAAGAACGAGTCTCAGTAGTTAATGTTACTTAATTAAAAGCTCCCAATTATGTCACTAGTTAGGGGTGAGTGTTGATTTGTATAGCAGCTGAGACAAGATTTGCAGTTTGCAAACTACTTGAAAATATTTTTGAGACAGCTCACAGCCTTAGTGAGATCCATGTTTAATATTCTTATGATTTATTTTAGAAGCTATGTTTGGACACAAAAGCATGACATAGCAATTCAAGAACTTTATTCATTAAAGCGAATGAACAAAGATATTAACAAAACAACACATCACCCAGCCAATAGTTTATTGTTTAAAAATGCTTGCTATGTGGCAGGCCTATTTGAGATACTAGGTGCACAGTAGAGAGTGAAGACAGTAATCTATGCTGCTTAAAGCAACTTATATTCTATAAAAGGAGACAGAACCAACATGCTAAATAGGAGATATGCATGGCATATGACCTAGCTCAAAGGAAAAGGACAAAAAAATATGTTAAAGGAGGCTTTCTGTCTGAGGAGGAGATGTTTAAGTAAAAGTCAGAAGGAAGGGAATGATGTAGCCCAAGGATATTGTGTAAAGAGCATTCCACGTACAAGGGAAAAGAAGCCCAACATCACTGAAGGTGCAGTATGTCGTTATATTTGAAGAGAGAATGAAAGAAGTACAATTCAAGATGAGGTCAGGAAGACTCAAGATAAAGAAAACTACAGGAGAATCAGGTTTGATGCAGGGAAGAATCATCAGGAGTTCAATTCTGTAACCATTAGAATTTGAGATAATCTGTAGGCATCCAAATGCAGATATCAAATAGGTATTTGGATTACCTGGATTTCAGGAATGAGGTCTATGCTGAAGATACAAATTGGAGAAACAACAATCTATACTAAGTATTTTTAAAAAATCAAAGGAGATAATCAGGTGAGCAATGGTAGGTGAGTCCAAGTCTGCCACATAAGTCCTGGGACACATCAACATTTGGGGATGGCTCAGGTGAGGGAGAACTAGCAAAAGAAACTGAGAAGAAATAATTAGAAGAAATAATTGAGGAGAGGGCCATGTGCTAGAAGCCAATTAAAAAGATGTGTGAGGAAAGGGGAGGTCATCCAGTGTGTCAAATACTTCCAAGAGATCAGATAAAACAAGGACTGAAAATTGATTTTTTGCTTAAAGAATGTTTAGGTCATTGGTGATTTCTGTAAGGTAACTTCGGTGAGGTGCTGTAGCTTAATACCTCAGTGGAGTACATTCAAGGAAGAATGAGAAGAGGAAAAACTGGAGATAATTCTCTAGGGTTATGCTATACAGAACAGAAAAGAGGAATAATCATGGTGGAGAAAATGAATATCTCTTTGAATATATGTACACTCACACACATGTAGTGGACAAAAATGCACTGGCTTGTAAACTGATGACAGTGATCCAATAAATATGATAGAACTGTTGATATAGAACAGGCAAGAGGGAATTTCTGGGGCAATGTTGTAGTAAAGACAGAAGAAGGGTGCTGCTGTAAGTGGAGGTGACATTCTTTGTTATGACAAAGTGTTCACAAGATAGAAGTCAGAGGTAATAGAGGACCCAAGGCAGGAAGGCGGTGGGTAGTTGTGATAAGGGAACTTGAGGATTCAACTCACGTAGGACATTTTAAAAGTTAAAAAAATAGATCCAGTGATAGTCTCTCCCCCTAATTTGTTGAGAAAGATATCATTATTTTTTAAAGTAAGATAAAGTTCTTGAAAGTACAGAAACTAAAGGATATTCATGGCAAATGTTTTAGACAAATTTAGTTGAAATGATTCATGTTTTACTCTGTCACTTGAATTTGTGGAAATCGATTTTAAAACTATCTGGTCCTACTATGCTTTAAAAATATAATTAGTTATTTTTCAAATATCTTCTACTAAGATTTCTACTTTTCTAGGTAAATTTTGGCAAATGATTATTTCTGGGGGTATTTTTTGCTAAAGAGCTACAAAAATATCATTTAAGCATTTCTCCTCAATTATCTTTGTTTTTTATGTTGTGAATTTGTTCTACAGAGGTCTCCTCAACCTTTCTCTCTCTTCTAATCTTTTTGGATGAGGATATATTCTTCCTAGCTTCATAAATGCTGGGGAAGCTCTACCACTGAGCTATATCTATAGGCTCTAAAAAGTTTACTTTCTATTCTTAAAGACGGTGGTAGGCAAATATATGTGTAATAGACAAAAGAAAATAATATACTTATTTATGTATTAAAGCTTATTGACTGCTTTTTAATATCTTTTATGTTCTTTGTACCACTCACTTTGTGCTTAAATTTTTTTATTGTTATTATAAAAGATGTCTAAGCTGCCACATTGTTTGGTGCACAGATATTTAGTTCACATGGTGTATCAGGTTAAGAAAAATATTTGGTTATCTCTTTTGGATATGTGTTAGTCTAAAGGGATTAGGTAGATTTTCAGAAGACGTTTAGCATTGCTCTTTAGGTGAACCAACAGTTTTACAGCATATGTATTTCTTATGACTTATGAAAATGCACTAATAATTGTCTAACACAGCATTTAATATTTGATGGATCACAGAATCAGAATTTTTGGGAAAAAATACACAGGACTCCTGCTGCAGTGGAACTCCATTTTGGAAGATGGTAATGAGCTGGAGTTAAATTGATACTGCTGGGGTGTGATCTGGTCCTATCCCCATAAATATATAATATATGGTGCCAGAAATTATTTTTTAGTTATCCTCAAATTGTGAAGAAAGCACTCTTTGGGACAGAATCAGGTCATTTACTACCTTATTCTCTGTGTGAGAACAGGTTATATATAATTGGAAATGTCTATTTCATGATAATTTGAAAGACTGTATCATCAAATTATCCAGTTTAGGCCCATTTTTAATGATATGGTGATTAAACACATATGGTCACAATTGTGTATGTCCTTTGTGCAGTGTCAGGCTTTTCGTTCATGTCTGTATTAGTTACATTTTGGTCTATTTAAATTTTCTACTTGTCATTTTTAGTGTTTTGTTCATAATAAGAAAAACATCCACTTTATTGACATTCCCAAATTAACTATAATTACATGTCTTATTTTATTATAATAAGGTTATTTTCATACATTATGCTCACTTGCTTGTTAGCAATTTATTTCTTAAAATGACTTTTTGACAGCTGTTTGTTTTAATTATTTTTTTTAAACAAACAGCCTTGGATGTATTTGAGTCCATTATTTTGATGTTTCATTATATGGTTTATATTTTAAGTGTTAATCTTAAATTTATTTCTCCTTATTCATTGCATTTATTTTCTCTTTTTTAGAATTTCATTATCAAAATCTAGCTATTTAACTATAATTAGTTCTTTGCCTACAAGTAAATTATTTTGATATACTGAACTTCTATTTCCACATAGTTAAATAACTATATTAACTGAAATGATTTAAGCTTTGGTTTATTGAACTTATTACATATAAAAACCTACTGCCTTTATCTGTAGTCTGTTTTTCTGTGTTAGAATACTCCAACTTTGGGTAAATATTCTATGTACTACTTGAAGTGAGTATATACTTTCTGTGGAATATTAACTGTAATGCTTAATTTTTCTGGTAACATTATTCATGTTTTAGTTGATCTTGATTTGTTTATCTGAAAAAATTACATTTTTTACTTTTTATTAATGTATTCTAAAATTTATCAAAGTAAAAATTCTCTCACTGTAATGTTGTCCTATCCTTAAAGATTTTAAAAATGGATGCCCTCTGATTTTCACCTCTTATTCAATATAGAAAGTTTTACATGCTTTATGTTTATTATTTAAAAGCATTTTTTCTTGCTTTTGAAATAGTTCTGTAGTATTCTAGTTCTTCTCAATCTTCATTTTAGTCACATATTGTTATGTTTGTGTCTAGACGTCCCCCCAAAGCCTTATGTGGTCATGGGTTTTTTTCAGAAGTTGATGAATCTAGAGTACATGATTACTTCATATTGCAGTGCTGGGATTAAGGGTTCTAAGATTAAGATTGAGTTGAGTGATTTAATCCTGGTAGACTGGATACGACATAAAGGACAGAAAGAGTCCTATCTCTCCTTATTGTTTTTGCTGTCTTCTTTCACCATGAACTTTAATCCTCTGCCATGTACCACCTGCCTTGGAGACAGCTGATTATGGACTGAAACCTCTACAAACTGCACTAAATAAACATTTTCTCCTTTAACTTTGGGTGTCAGATAGTTTCTCAGCAATGAGAGAAGAGTAACTAACACATATATTAATCTTTTGTGCTGTTTGAATGAACCGCCATTCTCATGTATCTTTTTGATGTCCTGGTTGTTTATAGGTCATATATTAATTTTTAATTTGATTCTTTTCTACTCATCAATTTGTCTCTTTGTGTATCTACTTTTCTCACTTGCTTTCTGGTCCTTTGAAGTTTCCCTATTATCTTTTCTTTTTCCCTTACTGTCTTCCATTGATCATATCTGCACACGGGACTTTCTATTTTCTGTGTACAGCCTTAGAATTATTCTTTTCCATGGGAAATGTAAAAAACTGTATCTCCATTCTCTTGTATCTTGAAAAATGAGCTGAACTTCTTTTCCTATGATCATCTCATTATACTTAACATTTTCCTCCTGAGGAATGAAAGATTTGCTCATCCGCTATAACAGTCTTATCAAATTTTTTCCAGTGAGAATTTAATTTTGACTTTTCTGCCTTTTCCTGATCACAAATCTTTGAGAATATTTTTACTGGTTATGTTGTCTCAAGTGCTCCCAGCCTCTGTATTACCTAATTCTTGTCAGGTTTATTTGGTTCCATTGCCGGGTTTCTTTGATCTTATGCACAAAATCTAAATCTTTGTTTCTGGTTCCCTTTTAAATTTAGCTTAATAGCTTAACTTTAATGTCTAGTAGAAAACCTCTGTCAATAGATTTTTGTATGAGGGAAAGAAATGTGCTTAAAATTCCCTTTCTCTTTCTTCTGACAGTTGGACAGTAGAAGAGGTCCATAGCTAAAACAATACATTCATGTTATCATACAAGGGAGCAGAGATCGTGAGCTGTATCATCACAGAGGCCCTGTTAGAAAAAAGAAGCCGGAGCAGAAGAGGGTTGGAAAGAGCCGTGGATGTTCAGAGAGCCCACGGGTTTTCTTCACGAGACACATCTATAATGAGTTTTCTAATCAAACTCACATCGAAAAGACTCAAACTCTTTTCTTTGGATAATCTTGTATAAATATTCTACTGAATTCCCTTATTTCGCGAACTCCATAGACGTCCAGTTGCCTGAATTATTAGCTATTTACATGTTTCTATTTGGATTACATGTGTGTGACACTGCTTAATTTTTTTAGGAGTTTTCGTGAATAATCCTATTCC
This sequence comes from Hydrochoerus hydrochaeris, assembly GCA_004027455.1. Taxonomy (NCBI): domain Eukaryota; kingdom Metazoa; phylum Chordata; class Mammalia; order Rodentia; family Hydrochaeridae; genus Hydrochoerus; species Hydrochoerus hydrochaeris. The sequence continues at coordinate 93,233 of PVLA01005347.1, forward strand.
TGAATTATTCTCATTTCACTTGTCAGGCTCTACATTAATCTCCTCCCTCCAGGATTCTTCATAGTTTCTGGTATGAGGATTAATCTACACTTACTTCATTATTCCTTTCATAAGCTTTGGCCTCTTTTTCTAAATTTTCTCTTTTCTTGTCTTTCCTATTCCTTTTCCTTTGGTAGATGTTGTGCAAAGGAAATAGCAACACTCTGTCCTGTTCAGAAGAGAGCTTATCGTAAATTTGCTCTTGAGCATCCTTACTTAACACTTTCTTTTGTTTTGTTTTTTGTGTACTGGGTATTGAATCCAGGGCTTTCACACTGTGCTATCCACAGGCTATTTTATTTAAAAAAAAAAAGGTGATTACAGTACATGGAGCCCTCTACTCAGATGATTGAAATGTATTAATTTCCAATTCTTATTAAATTTTTTTTTTAATTTTAAGGAAGGCTTTTACGAAGTTGCCCAGGCTGGGCTCAAACTTGCTATTCTTCTGTCTCAGCATCCTAGAGTGCTGGGATTACAGGCATATGTCATTATGCCCAGGAAATAGTTTTTAATTTCCACTCCAACTTCCCTCCCCTTATCTTCTGAAGTCCATCTATTTACTTCCACTTATTTACTTTTCAATGTCTCTTGTATCATCTCACCCTTTCTTCCAGCCCCAGAAGACCTTTCTCTGTTTACACATACTTTGGCTCTAGCTCAGTTCTCACTTTGGGGATTGTCGCACAGAGCCCCATGGTCTCTGCTTCCTTGTATGATAACATGAATTTATCTGTCTTAGCTATGGACTTTGTCTACTGTCCAACTGTCAGAAGATGGGCCTTTGATTTTGTTCTCCATGCCCAGGACAGCTCTCAAAATTAAACATTAAATATAGATTATTACTTGACTTGCATATTAAAAAGGTTCCTTGAATATTGTCTCTAACCCTCCTTAGCAGGGTGCAGTATGAGTACTTGGCAGTTGATTAAGTCTTAGAGACCCGGATTCTGACACACTCCATGTTGAGAGCAGTATCATCACAGAGGCGCTGTTAGGAGTGCTCCTCCCGTCCCCATCTTCCCAGTGTCCTTCTTCAGGCAGGACACCCCATGCCCCATGGAGCCTGTCAAGCTGCGAAAAATTTCAGCTTTCACCTAAGCCCCTATCACACTGAGTCATCTTGGAATCCTATGTACAACACAGTGCCCAGCCAGACGTGCTGCTCGGTAGTACTTATGGGGTAAATTTAATTAAATATGTGTCTGCTGCCCAAAGCTACCGTGTATCTCAGCTTTGATACATCACTTTGCTTTGCCAAGAGAATCAGCTCCATCAGCCAGGAAGCATTACAGTTCATTTCCCTCCTGAATAGTTGAAAGTACAATCTCAAAAATAGAAATTAGTTCAATGGGAAACTTTTCTGATTAGAAATTTACTAAGAATTGGGAATTAATAAATTTCAATCATCAGAGTAGAGGGCTCCATGTACTCTAATCACCAATTATGTCAGCCTTAAAACAAAGGCCTATTTATATAAAAAAGATTTTTATCAGTTCAGAGGTTAATACTATTAAATATACGTGGAGATGTATGATTTGTTTGGGTCTGTGGTTCACCAATAGTTGCAAAACTGAGTTACAACTAAGATTATCACAGTGGGGTGGGCGTGACGGGATTTAGCTTAGTGGCATCAGCACCTGTCAGGCAAGGACAAAGCCCTGAGTTTGATTCCTAGTACTAAAACAAACAAACAAACAAACAAACAAACAAAAAAACCTGAAGGAGAGCTTCTGGTGTTCTCTAATTTTTTCCCCAAGAAGAAGAAGATACTTTTCTATGTAACTGTATTATAATGTAATACAAATATACACTTTGGGCTGTGTTACTCTTGGTGTAGGCAAAGAAGTGACCACATCAAGAAATCAGATACGTGGCTTGGCACTCTCTTTTCCTTGCTTATGTTGTAACTGGCAAGTTACTTTTTGGTATGGACCTTGATGCTCCTCTACAGCTGTGGTCTGTGTCCACTAGTTTGTGTCCAAACTGTTCTTGGTTCCTTTGTGCCATGTCTCAATTTAATTCACCAGTCTCGATCTTTGGATTTGGCTTAATGTTACATTATCTCTACCAGTATCTCAGGTATCTCAGGTGCTACATTAGCTCTACCAGTATTGCTGCGGCATATTCCTGGCTGTATTCGCAAATCAAACATCTCTCTGAAAACCTATAGACTGAGTAACTCTGAGACAGACCTGCAATGCAGAAAGCGGCTGCAGATGATCCTCTAGAGCCCTACACCGTCTGGGCATGTTTCTACACTGTCCAATAGATCCATATAAAGTGAAAAAGTCAGCAATATGATTTCCTCTCAGCCAAACAAAAGATCAGAATCCCTTAGAATTTGGAAAAAGTTCTCCATTTAAAACCTGCTGGAATTTGGAGTAAGTAAATTTGAACTGTCTTTATCAAAATAGTGTTTTAAGGGAATATGCATCTTTTGGTGACTCATAGTTAAGTGCCCTGTGATTCGGTAAAATTTTTAGGCTTGGTTCTTTGTGTGACTTAAGCAATGTATGTAGAGGGAAATGGTCAAGGAATTTTAACTTGTTAGCTCAATTACAGGGGTTCCTGCTGGCAGCATCTGGAAACACAGGCGTATCGTTTGTCCCCGAGACTTGTGGCATGCTTTCCACAAATATCAACTGTTTGATAGCTCTAGCAGAGAAAGTTGATCTAGGAGTAATAACTGGCTATGATAGGCCACTCACAAGCAAACAGCATTAAGGGTAACCAGATTTCTCTCAAGTGCATTTGAAAGCTACTGGCTAACCAATCTGACTTGGTAGAAGTCTTTAGGAGAAGTTTACTTACACATGGGCAATTATGCTTCTTCATATATGGATTTTTTTTTTGAGTCAAGGTCTCATTATGTAGTTCAGACTGGCCTTGAACTCTTAAACTCAGTATGTAACCCAGCCTGGCTTCGAATTCACAGCCATCCTCTTGCCTCAGTCTCCCAAGTGCTGGAATTACGTTATTGCCATAACGCCTGGCTCTTCATGTATAGTTTTTGTCTGAAAAAAGTTTAAATTACAAATAGGTTCCTAATTAATGAAGAATTGTATTAATTGTAAAGGATGTTAGAATGTGGATTTAAGTGAGCTGGTGTAAATCTTCCCCTACAAAGTACCAGTTGTGAATGACTTTAGGGATGCTATTTATTTTTTTGATATAGGAATTCTTCAAGTTATTAAAATGAAATCTTATAGACTTTAAATACCTTTGCTAGGGTTACAGTTTTACTAAGTTAGAGTGATGGTGGGCAGGAATAGAAAATTAGAATCATGTCATGCAGCTTCAAGGTCTTATGAAATTCTTCTCAGGTCCAGAGATGAACTGAAGTCATACCTTCAGTTTTTTTAAAGGGATATTTGGTTTAGTCTTTTTTCTAAAGTTTCTCTAGTGTCTCATGGTACATGGTATATAATATGTTCTGAATACGTGAAAAATGAATAATTAAAGCAAGCCAGGCACGGTGACACATGCTTGTAAACTGAGCACTTGGGAGGTTAGGGTAAGATTATTAGTGAGAATTTGAGGCCTGGGTTATATAGTGAGTTCAAGGTCATCCTGAACTACATATTAAGACCCTGGCTCAAAAAAATAAATAACTGCTGCTTGACTACTTAAGAATAAAGACGCACAAAGCTTGGAGGGTAAAATGTCTCTTGCATGTTGGATCATCCGTTAGCATTAACTGAGGATGGGACCTAGAAACGTCTGCAGGTGCTAGAGGATAATCGTTAATCAAATGAGGGTATTGACTCAATGAAGAATGACTCAAATATCCAGGTCAAAGGAAAGATGGACAAAATTATGGATACTTATATGAGTGTCTTCTCTCTTGTTATAAGAACAGAAGCAAAGAATTTTAAGTTTTCTAAGAGCAGAGTCCTCTGTCTTCTATTCTTTGACTCTGACCAAGGACTTCACTTAATATTAATAAACTTCAGTAAATGTTTGCAAATGAATTAATCACTGTTTGTTGCATAACAGTTCCTACAGGACACAGGAATGAAGTGCAGAAGCTATTCAAAGAAGGACGTCAGCATTCTGCATCCCACCTTGAAGCTAGAACAACTTTGACACTAGGATCAGTTAGCTGAAGTGTCAGAGATGTCTTAGACCAAGGATTACATGAAGATTGTGAGTGTCTAGATAAACAGGGAGGAAATGTAGGCAAGGCTAAGAAATGAAAATAATTTTGCATTCTATTGGTTTAAAGTCATACTTTCAAGACTTTTATCCTGCACTGTTTTATTTGGTTGCTTTGTTATAGAACTGTGATTTTACAAATAGATAATAGCTAATGTTCTGCCATTCAGCTGATGTCCAGCACGCATATAAGATGCAAACTTCTTAACCAGTCATAGCAGCCTTAACCTTCTTCATAGGCAATTATGCTCCACTCATACTTAATTTTTTTTCAAGTCTTGATAAATTTGCATATACTTTTTTCTACTCTTGTAAATTTGTTCTAAACCTGAAAACTTCTATTTATTAAGATCCATCACCAAATCTTTAAGAAGTGTTAACTATTCCCTTCTCTATATTTCTGAACATATCTCTATTCTTTGAAAAGCACATATTCCATTGTTTTATAATCATTTACTTATTTTTTTAACTTTCTCCCTTAGACTTTCCCCGCCCAAGATGATAATTTATGTCTTCTTTTTTTCTACTCACTCTAGTTCAACAAATGGTCTTTGGTTGCACCAAATCACCCAGAGATATGTATTTGTGGTGATACTATATGCCAGCTAAAATGGTTCCAAAATTAGCATTTAGTAAGACAACTTCTAAATAAATTGTTAAAGATCGCATAATGAACTTGGTCCTCAAATGGTTTTGTCTACAGATAGTTATGATGGGTATTTGCTCTGGCGTGTGGGAAAGTGGGATGAATAGAGTCCCTTATACCTGTAATTATGTCTGTGTAGTTTGCCATGAGAAATGATTTTTCTCGTCTAAAAACTATATTGAAAATGCCATGTTTTTTGTGATTTCATTAACATTTTAAAATGTTAACAATTCTGTCAGCCGAAACCAAAAACGACTGAGAGAAATGAAAGCTTGCATAACTCTGACACGCGCTAGTGCTAGTTAGGGCTCATTATCTTCCTGGCTTTTCTCATGCAGTGAGGGAGAGGGTCAGCTTCATAAAATTTAGGAACAATTAAGAAAATTACTATATGCAGATGTGACTTATGGACTGAGAATAACTAACTCTCGAAAAGACTGAATTAAACAAAATAAATAAGAATGATGAAACCATAGATGTTTGATGGCTTCAGGCAGCTTTTAACTTATTCATTATAAAGACTGCTTCTAGGGTTTACCCACTTCCCCGACCCTTTCCTGAACACTTTGAAACTTTCTCTTTGGCTGTGTTCCTCAGGGAGTTTAAGAAGTCCAAGGCATATTTTCTGAAGTTCTTTGAGTTCAATTTTCAAACACACCCCCGGGGATGGAAGCATTGTCACTGGCTCTTGTATATCGTGAACTGCTGCTGGGGTTCTGAGCCATACACACTTCTTTGACAACTTTCAAAGTTTGTGGAATAAAAATGTAGAACCGGCCATGAAGGGAGAGGTCATTCACTACTCTAACATTCTATTAAAAGAAGAAAATAAGAAAGAAAAGGAAAGGAATAGAACTAGACAGTATCTTGGTAAATGCAAAAAAGATGTCTACTTTTAATTTATCTACCAAATCCTTATTTCCAGAGCAGCACATGATGGAGGATACAAATACAATAAAGTTTCCTTTTCTTCTTTGTGTGTTAATAGATTTCAATAAATAACTTTAAGTACCTGCTATAGGCTAAGCTTTGGATTAGGCTGAATAATAGCATTTCCACTCAACAGAATTTATAGTCTCAAGTTCAGAAGTCAGAAACACAATCACGTAACGATGATAGACAGAGGTAAGTACAGTCTTAAAGTTTCATGTACAAATTGCCATGGGATCCTTGTGGAAAAGGCATGCAATTTTAATATAAATTAAATCTTGGAGAACCAGAAAATCAGTTGATTTTATCACAAAAAACCCTTAAGGTATACATAACCTATGTAAAAAAACCTGTCCCCTAAGTGTACTTTCTAAATATTTTAAGGATTCAGGCAGGATCATTTTTTCTTGTGTTATTTCACATGAGACAGAGAAATGCTAAATATATTATTATAATTTTCACTAGATGTTTTCTACTTATGATTGTCCTTCCAAAATAAGTATCTGAAATTATAAATCAAAACTTAGCTTATGCATTTGTTGTGGAGAATGTTTCTGGTCTTGAATAAAATCCTCAGCCAAAGTTTTGTGGAATAAATCTAGGTAGCAACTACAAAAATATGCAAACACTTTAAGCTTATAGAAATTCAAATATATACTGGAAAAATGAAAAATTATGATGATAGAACATTTACTCTTATCCCTACTAGATCCCTAAAAAATGGTATTTTATGTTTTATTAACAACATATTTTAAGGTGTTTATAGCTCATGCTTGAGTTTTAATTCTACTGTGGCCTGTGGCATGTTGCCTTACACACAGTGGGTGCTCAGTCCACATGTGTAAACTTAAATGTAAACTGTGTGGACCCTTTCCACCTTTACCAAATATTCATATCTTTGAAAGTAAGACACTGTGGGACTGCTTGGGGGACCTCAATATGGTCAGATGTCACTCTTAAAAATGAGGCTGGTCTACAGGCCAGGTTTTATTTCTGAAATAACAATATTTTCCAGCATGGCCACTAGGACTACAAGTGATATCTGTGTAGAAGAAAATTTGAGCTTCTTCAAAATATACTTTAAAGTTATTCTGCTTTTCCAAGGAATCAGGAGAACCATTTCCATATGATGGGTTATTCTTTATTTTAAATGTACTTTTTCATTCTAGCTTCTGAATGAGATTGAAGTGCTAAACCAGAAAAGCATATATTTGGAGTATATACCCATAAAATTATTTGTATACCAAATGAGAAACAATATATTAAAATAATAAAATAATACTCCTGCGGAGTTCTTAGTTTGATCTATTATCTATGTAGCTATCTATCAATCATCTATCTATCTATCTATCTATCTATCTATCTATCTGTCTATCTATCACAATGACTATAGTTTAAAAGGTCTGTTATACCCTTTTATTGCAAGTAGATATAGAACATAGGAAATTAAAGCTCAACAAAGTAATCTGACTAGGACATACAAGTAGTAAGTAGCAGGCTATATTGCCTTATGGCCTGGGAGTAGAGAGAAAATCTCTCTAGTCCTATGTGACTAAATTTTTTCTCTGTATATATTCAGAGAGATTTGTTCAATCTATGGATATTGGAAAGAGTGGGCGGAGAAAGAAGTATTTGTTGTGCATCCGAATGAAGCAAGCATGGCGTTAATTACTTTACATATATAATTTATTGTATGTACCCAGTTAATAATGTTCATCTTAATTTACTAGTTAAAAAACTGATACGTAGAGCTTTTAAATAACTTGCAAAGAACACAATGGCAAGTCGGAGACTAACCTAAGGTTTAAAAGGAGGGCTGAACACTTGCCCTATGCATGACCTATAGAGATCAAATTATAGATGATAGCTCATGACATATTAGCCTGAGATTACCACAAACTCTTTCAGAAATACTGCTACATTTTATAGCTGTTCAGAGTCAAGATTTCTGCAAGCAGGGTAAATGGGAACATTTTACTTTCTGTCACAGCACTAGGAATGGAAATGTAATGCACGCTTTGCCTCCTACCTTGATAAATATTGTCCTGAAGTGAGATTTGTAGTTTTCACATCCATGCAATTCATCGTGCTGGGCAGGAGAGCAAGTTCTGGCTCAATCATGGTGGCTGTGGCTATAGCTCTTGCAACTAGCTCCATGGCATCTTGTACGTAGTACTCAAAGACAGATTGTGTTGTTTTTCCATGAGCAATCAGCCCTAAGGGCAGACCTTCGGTCCTCAGTTCCTCCACATTCTGGGAGTCTCCCAGCACCCAGTGAATTTCAGGGGGTGTTACCCCAAACTGGGTGGAAATTTCAAAAATCTGCCGGATACTTTCCATGTCACAGCCAAACATCACCACTGTGGGTGTGCTGTTCTTAACGCTCTCGAGCTGGACCTGTAGAAAGCTAAAGAGGTCCTTGGTGGAGGAGAGGTTAGCAGTGATGTTGATGATAGGCCCAAGGTGGAACTTGGAATTATTCTGGGTAAAAAGAAGGAAGTCGGTGATGTTCCAGTCTTCCTGGCAGAGCAACAAGCTAAAATTGTACCAGTTGTTCATGGTCAGGATTGAGACAGTGACATCAGCATCAGAACTTAATGAATTTTCTAAACTCAGCTGTAGGTGAAGGGGATTCTGTATTTAAAGATATGAAAAAGAAGAATTAGAAAGCATTGGTCAAAGACTAAGTACTTTTACTTTCTTATAAGGTTAAGTCTTTCATTTTTCCACTTGATATTCAAGGGGAATACTTAAATTTATACCTCTGGGATAAAATTCTCATACTTGAAAAAAATAAGCTTTCAGTGTAATGGAAATACTAGTTCCTTACAATTCAGTATCCTGATGATGTTTATTAAGAGTACCGAAGAGTGACTACTTGGTATAAACATAAGGGCTAACATAACCATAAATATTGTCTTAGATTTTTATAATTTTTTCCCTTACAAACAGTCCCCTTCATGTGTCTTATTTCTTAGGCTTCTGTTAATAACTCATTTGTTAATCTTCTTCAGGAGGAATAATTGAAGACATTAAATATACCTTGTATAAAAATTAATATGGAAATCTTAACACAGGAAAATTTCTTGTATAGTAAAGTGTAGAAGACAAATGAACCATAGTTTCTTAGGTTGCTAGCACCTTAAACAAGGTGATTGCAACATATATGGAATAATTGGCAGTATATACACAAAGATTAAGTGTATATTCCAATGTTAGAGGCTTCATTATATTGCTGTATCTAGTGAGCTTGGATTCTTCTGTGAAATGTGTGTTGTTAAACATATTAATATAACTTCAATTAAAATTTCACCTAGGTATAGAACTCACTAACTCAATAGAGAAAAGTATTGAAGAGTCAAAAATTATTAAGCATATAGCTGAACTATAACCTTTCAATATTAATAGGTGCTAATCCTTTTTCGTATTTACTTATTTATTTATTTTGGTACTGGGGATCAAACTCACAACCTTGCACTTGCCAGGCAGGCGCTTGTGCCACTGAGCTAAATCTCTGACCCTAATTATTATTTTCAAAAGAACACATTTAACACATTTATTCCTTAACAATGATGCCCTAAGAATGTTTAGAACAATGGCATCTACAGTTTTACTCTCAAATAAATATTGATTAATTAAACTACATATGTTCCAATGGGACATTATTGATCTATTTTTGAGAGTTTGCCAAAGATTTATATTCATAATATATACACTCTATGTCAAAGTTTGAGGAGGGCTCTCTCCATTAAATTTCCAGCCTTTATATAAAAGAAATAAAGGCTCTCCCTACTCACCAAAAATAAGAAATTGGATTTAGGCTAAAATTTGAATTCCACAAAGCATTGGAAGATTTCCAATTTGTATAGAACAAAGAATGAGGATTCTAAGGGAATTTTCAGGAGGAAAACAATGACCACTGGCAAGAAATGAGAACACTCATGATGGCAGATAGGATGAAATTTTAAAGTTTTTTCTGAGAATTTGACTTTTGTTCTTCTAATTTAAACTTCTTAACAAGACTGGTTATTATGAAAGCGGGGATTTGGGAGGGTTCTCTATAGGCGGTTTCGATAGAAGTTAGACAAGTCCTTTGAGATCTAGATTAGGTGATTTACCTGGAAGCTCATGTTGGTAATGGAGGGGAGGGCAACTAAAAAGGCTTTTCAAATGAAAAAGCATTTAGTGACAGATGAGACGAGAGAGGCAAAAGATAGAAAGATATCAAAAGTCAGAAGTGGCAGTCCCTGGTTTCTAGGACTCGAGATGCCAGATAAAATCTCAAAGAAAGAGAGGCGGAAGCCTCACTTACTGGTTCCTACTTTGAATGCATATGAATTGCTCCAGAGAGTTCTTTCTGTCCTCCTCTTTCAATTTTCTTTCCTCCTTCTCCCTTTTCATTTCCTCCTCTACCTTAATCCTCTTTTAGCAGAAAATAGTAAAGAAAAGTGAAGGAAAGTGAAGGAAAGCTCTACATTTAATTTGGCAAGAATGAATTATTCCTGAAAGTTTTCCTGGTTCCCACTTCTTACTTGGCTGTCTGTTTTCTTTCTAAAATAGGAATATGATCATATCATTTTATAGCACCATAACCTCTGAATTACCCATAGGACAAATTTCAAAGTCAGTCATATGGCTTACGAGGCCATTGTTTGTTATCTCATCTTTAGCTTTATTTTCACCAATCCAAACATACTGTAAAAGAGCAGAATATTGCCACCCCTCAAAGCAGGCCCCTTGACATGAGGGTTACTTTGAGAAATTACAGGTAGAGAAGAAACACTGAAAACAGAGCAGAAGCTACAATTCTGTAAGGGAAATTTACAATTATACTGCAAATCTTCACTTGTGAAGTTTTCTTCCTCTGTGCCAAAAAGAGAATCAAGACAAAACCACTAGAGATTCTCATCAGTGAAGAAGGTGCCAATAGTCTGCTTTCACAAAGTTTCTTCAAGTTTACTGTAGTTTTTGTGACTCCCTCCCGGTCTCCTTAGCAGAATTCTTGATTTTGTTTCAGTTCAGGATGATATTAAATGCAAACTCAAAGTTACCTCTTTTTTCTCTTTTACCTCTTTTCTTTTTTATTTCTCCTCTTTTTCACTTTTACCAGAGTATTTCCCATGGCTCATGGGTCATCAAATTGCTGTTGGTTTTTCTTTTGTTAATCTGCCTTTTATGAAAGAGGTTGTCTCAAAAACGAACTATGAAAGATAGAGATAAAATTGACTTCTCTCCCTCACAATACGACTTCAAGACGTATTGGACAATCTATTTTTCTTGAACCAGTGCAAGTGTTTTCAAGCACGTATGCAATATTTTTTATGCTGTGTTTTTCACTTGGTAATGGATTGCCCCTGTTCATATTTGTTCTTCAAAACTCAGCTCCATAAAGATTTCTAAAAAAATTTTGATGTGTTTTCTACAATTTATACTGTGATAGCTGAGCTTTTTATTTACTTATGTGAAGCTGAAGTTCTCTGAAAAATCCACATCTATATTAAAGATTCTGTAGACTATTTGAGTTCATCTGAGTGGGGCAGAGACTGTGGAAAGGGGGAAGATTGTATCTAGAGTTAAAATTATCTAGGCCTAAATTAAAGCACTTTCAGAAGAGTCATTTATTTTTAAGCTTTGTATCTGACCTAACATTCTCACAGCTATTAAGTAGATGTGTTGGAATGCATTGTGAGGCTTAGCACACTGCCAGCTTCTACCCATGATAAAGCTAAAAATGTTGTAACATTTGAAACCTATACACTTTCCTGTTTTGCTATGACCTGCCTACCTAATTCCCCATCAATACATTTGTTGAATATATTGATTTATGCCTTTGTTCCATAGCTAAAAACTTCATGTAGCCTTTACAGTTGAGAGCCTGTCTGTCACCCCAAGTAACTTGAATCCATGTGCCTGGGCCTTAGTCACTCAAATGTGTCTCAGCATAAATTTTCTCTCATTTCCTTTGAAGCAGAGCTATATTTTGTATTGATATTCATAGTAATTTACCTCTGCTGAATTCCTGCATTGGTGAACCGAGTTTTGATTTGCTTACTCATCTCTGACTACTGACCAGGCAGAATCAGTGATCTCACACCTATGTTGTGTTGTTCACTTCTCTATTACAGAACTCTTCCCACAATGCTGCATCTACTTGTTAAGTGTTTATATAAATAGATTTTTTTTTCTGTCATTCACTCCAAGTTCTGGGCTATAATCATAATCTGACAGAGTGAAAACAGAAAGACTGGGAAGAAAGCCATTTATAGCAGAGTGTCAAGGCCCAATATTTTGTCTCAAATTTTGACAGAGTCTCTTCCAAACACATTCCATGGAGGAACTCACTGAACTGGTGTGGAAGAGCCAGCACAATGCGGCAGGGATGATATTATTATCCCCTTATTATAGCAGGAGTGAAATTAGCTAATCATATGGAGCGTTTAGCACTAGACAGAGTAATAGATGCATTTGGCATAAGAGAGCAACATGATTTTCAAGTAAAGAACCCCCGCTTCCTCTGCTACTGGAGAGCGATTCATTTATATAAGCACTCTCATTTCTACAAACAATTCTACTGAGAAATTCCATATGTTGAAATTAATTCTTTGGCAGACTTAAGAGACACACCTCTTCAAATAAACATTTATTAAGTAATAGTTTAGAAGCAGCTAGTAATTTATTATTTATCTAACAGCTTTAGATGAAGTCTTCAGGTTTCTCCTTTCCTAATGATAAAGACACACACACATGAAAATCTATAATACTGAAAATTAAAGTTGATAGTATGACTTTTGTCAAAGTCTGGGGCAAAGACTAAACAAGATGAACTGAATCAAATTAAGAAAATTTTTTAAAAGAAAATTAATAAAAGGGACTTGCCTTACAGAATATCAGTACTCATTAGAAAGTACCATTTTTTGTAAAGACATTAGGAAAGCAAGGAAGTACCAACAAAAGAATTAACAGGTAAATAAATGTGATAAATGTTAATGTATGTAAAGAAATACATCGATACATGGTAATATACATGAAAAATCACAAAGAAATATGGAAGACAATGAGATTACATATTGATAAAATAGGTTATTTAGAAAAATCATATAATTTAAATTCTTGATCCTACTATATGTTAAAAATGAATTAAAGGACTAAAGATGTAATGCAAAATTCACTAAAAATAAACCAAATAAGTAAATGTCACAGTGTTAAAGTGAAATAAATTAAATATTCTATCATTTCTAGTACTAAATACTCACCAAGAAACAAAAATAAAGGAATATTTAAAAAAACCAAGAATATTTTCAACAAATTTGGTAGAAAAGAATTTATGTTCACAAAATACAGAGGCTAGTAGTTAAGGAGGTACTAAACTCCTTTATCCAGTGTTCATTTAATGCAGAAGAGTCATTTTAACTGAATACTGAGAGCCACGTCCTCCCTAATGCGTTTTGCATGGTCTACATAGTGAATAAAATATAGACAATATGTAAGCAACTGGAAAAATGCTTAACATAATTATAAATTTTGGAAATTACTATTAATGAAGCAAATAGAATGTGACATGATTGGGAGAGTGAGAAGAGTATCCTGGGAAAATGTGGTGGTGATGAGCAAATGCAAACATTGCTACTGGACGAATATTCTCTACCTGGGACTTCAGAGAAGGAAACAGTAACTGTGTAGGCGACCATGTGCAGTGATTGACTATAAAAATTATACACTTCATTAAAAATTTCATTTTACTAAAATTTTGTTTTGATTGTCCATTCTTTTTTATTATTTTAACTTTGATTTTTTTATGAATATTTGTTTGTAGTATATAATGATTGCATTCCTTCTTCTTGGACAATATTAACTTTCTAGCTGCAGATATATGATTGAGTCCAACACTTGCTTCTGTACGTTGATTCTGCAGTGTTATTTGCAGTAGTGTCTGCCATGTTCTAAACTTTCCTTGCCGGTGGAGCCACTGCCTTCTCCACTGAGATGAGTGCTCTCTTCTCTTCTGAGAGGAAGTATAATTGTTAAGACTTAGTAGTGAGTGCACTCAATGCTTACATTCTATCTCCATCACTCACAAGCTAGGTGATCATCTATAAATCATTTAGTATCTCTGAGTCATACATTCTTCTCTCTTAAAATGGGGCATATCTACCTCTTACCTTAAAGATTCCTTAAAAGAATTAAATATGAAAGGATAATAATGTATAGAAAATATCTGTCACAGAATGTTATGGCTTATACCTAAATCCTTCCACTCTGAACCCTTGTGTACTCATAGAAGGGGCTTTTGGGAGTAACTGGATCATGGGAGTATGATTCTAGGACAACACAATGATTGGTTTACCATAGTTCCGAGTGATGAATTTACTAAAGAAGAGAGACCCACTCAGGCACGGTGGGGGGGGCACCAATCAATAGGCTTGTATCTTGATGTAATAAAAATGGAAAGAAGAAGCAATTTTCACTTTCTCCTGTCTGCCCCACCACACACTGATTATCTTCTGCTGGGCCACCCTGCTCTGGAACCAGCCAATTCTGAACTGAAATTTCTGCAATCTGTGGGCTATAATAAACCCTTCCTCCTTTAATTTGTGAGTGTTGGGTATTTTGTCCCAGCAATAAGAAAGTGACTAAGACATAAAGTAAGGCCCTAACATTTACTGGTAGTAGCAATTTGCTTTAGAATTTAGCCACTGTGTTGCAATATAGAATATGTCTCTTTGCTATAGGTCTTTCCCTTATTTCTCATGTATTTGTGCACATTGTCTCACTAATAGATACTTTTTATAAATGCCAACTACACAAACTCCTTTGTAGGGAAACAGAAGCTCTATCTCATGCTGAGAAAAGCTGTTTATTTGGGAAATATTACACCCACAGTAGATGTCCCTATTCCTCCAATCTCGTCTTTTCTTGGTAACAAGTTTTGTACCACTTCACAAACTAAGGAATTTTGGGTGCCAACATCCAGAGATACCCCCATTAATTTTTGTCCTCCTGGAGTGAACACATTCAGCTCTTTTCTGCAGTAGTAAAACTTTGAATAACAGTACTGACTTCGTGAAAGAGCTTGCCAGAGAACTCTGAGATATGCTGTGGCAAAAGAAATGAGTTAATGAAGCTGGTTTGTTTTAAGAATGGAGAAAAGACCCGAACATTTCAGTACATTGTGAGCTCTGGGAGGATCGTAAATTCAAGTTCATCCCGGGCAATTTAGAGACTTAGCCAGACCCTGTCTCAAAATAAAAAAATAAATGAATAAGGAGCTGGGATACAGGTCCATGTGAAGATCCTAGTACCAGAAAGATGAGAAGAGAGAAAGATAAGAGGAGAGAGAGAGAGAGAGAGAGAGAGAGAGAGAGAGAGAGAGAGAGAGAGAGAGAGAGAGAGAGAGAGAGAGAGATTCTTTTAGCTCTTTCCTGGACCAGCAGACTCAAATGAGGTATGGCAAATCTTAGAAAGTTCAAAGGAGCATAATATCACTGGTACTTCCAATAGAGATGAAAATTCTTTCCCTTTCATAAGGCTGCTGATGATTAAACACATTCTGAAGGGCTCGAACAGACTTTGTGTGCTACAATCAATTTTCTTCAGCCAAAGAGGCCGTGGAAGGTTTTCTGTGTCGCATTATCTCAAACCTCATTTGACCTTTGTTACCTAAGAGGCCATGTTTTGCTGAAAACTAAAGCTTATTCTTTCAGAAGCCCAGGCTTTTAAACAAATTAATGTTTTATGGTTTTATTAAAGATTTATGTAGACACAAGCAATAGTCCCTGCCCAGAAATCATAATCTAATAATTAAAAAAATTGAAGAGTCAAAACTCACTGATGTCACAGTCACATTATGCATATTCTCTTGTTTTGTCCTGAGAATGGCCTCACGAGGTGATGACGACACTGATTTCCCTCCTAAGATTGTTCAGAAAGTGTGACTAATTTTCCCCAGCTGGCACATCTACTAAAGAATAGAGCCTGGGTTCAAAAATCCCAAATTGTTAGACTTGCAAATCTGAGCTTTTAAGCTTTACTCAGTATTTTTCCTCCACTTGATAAGAGCAACATGTGAAGCAGGCCCTTGGTATTCATGGTTTTAGTCTTTACAGTGTCATTTGTTGGCAATAACTGAAGCCAGTCTTAGGCTGTGAGATGGGATGGCTTTGAATGGGTTGGGATGGTGTGTCCAGTGTTGCTGGTCCATCTGCTGCTGCCCAGCATGCACCTCCTCTCACAGCCACGTTGTTTGCTCATCTTTCCAAGTGCAGCAACTCTTGTGAAATGATAAAGCTTCTATTTCTTCACTAACCATAAGTTTTAAAAAGAAAGGCACTTCCATAGTTGAGACCAATTTGGCGTCTAGTAGGGAAAGAGTGTTTGGAAAAATTCACTTCAATTTATTTTATTTAGAGTCTATTGAATTTCATAATCAAAGCTATATAATGATGCTTAACAGTTATGTAGCAAGGTATCAACAAAAATATTAAGGTGTATCTTTTAGGGTTTTTGAACGTGGGTTATATAAAACAGTGCATATCAGGTTGGTTTGTGTCAGTCACTCAGATTTCCTGTGCTGATCTCTTGATGATGGATTATTTCCCATTCTAATTCCATCTGATTACCAATAGTTTGTTTTTATATTTATACGGCACTCCCGTTCTGCTTTTCATTCCGGATGGTTGCACTTTGTGTTTCTCGCCTGACCCTTGGTAATGCTGAAAGCCTTCGTGCTCATCAAGTTTTATTCTCTGTGCTCACTCAGAAGATTCATGCTGACTAGACGTAGTCCCTGGGCTCTAAAAGCTGGCACAGGCATACTTGGCAAGAGGAGAACTTTATCAACATTGTATGGGTACAAAATATATTTAGGCAGATCGTGTTTGAGGAGAGCAATAAGCTTAAGCAAGGTGTTCTGGGAAGGATGCTACAGAAGAAAGAAGCCGTTGGAAATGTGGGCCTTTGACATCTGGAAAGATTATCAGTAAGCTAGAGGTTCAAAACCTTGTATTAAAGTTCAGAAGTTTATGGCAATTCCTGAGAAACTAGAAGAGAGAGCTTAGGGGCTTAATTTGGCATCATTCAGATCTATAAACTACGGTTTCACCATTTCTCAGTTGTATGGGTGAGATTTTGTGAAAATTGTTTCACCTCAGAGAACTTCATTTTCCCCTTTTGTCCAACGAAGGTGATACCACCTACCTTCCAGGGGTTTGTGAGGATTAATTAACGTATCATACAGAGAACCAGGACATAGAGGATCCCCAGCAAGTGGCCCTTTAAAATGATGATGATGCTTCTAATGAGATTATAAATGTTACCCCAAGAGAACTTAAATGTAAGGGTTAGATAGAATAATGGTATATTTAATTTATTTAACAAGTACTTGAGGACCCATTTTCTGCCTGGCATTGGATAATGACAGGCGAGACTGCAGTAGTGAATAAGATCAATATGACCTTTGCTTTGGGACTTTTGAATCTAGAGAGTAGTATTATTAGCACCAAGACACAAACAAGGAAATAGATTAGAAATAAGGCAGTAGACAGAAAAAAAAAAAAAAAGCCCAAAGGTTGAGCCAGTCTGAAAAGAACACTGATCTCGCTTTTGAGTTTTGCATTATGAGGTAAGTATCTTAACAGCTCTTCTGCCTACCATTCGGATTAGCCCTGGTCCCTGGAGCAGTCAGTTCTGCAGGTGGAGGCCAAGGGCCCATAAGGGAGTGGAAGACAGGAGGGGGCTGGGAAAAGGCTTTACCGCGTGTCGGACATGCCGTATGTGTTTGGTACATAGTATTGTTATTATTATTGTTAATAATAACTAGCACACTTCCTCATTGGGCATCATTGGCCCTTTTCCAAAGACTCTTCTTGTTCTGGTGTGACATTAGCCTGGTGGAAGAACACAAAGTACTCAGGAGAACAGAGACAGAGGTTTTCACGTTCACCACACCAAGTGGAGCTGAGCTTGTGCAAATGCTGAATTTCTTTAGAAAATGGATTTTCTTTGCTTCTTGCTAGCGTCAGGTATCTATTGTTCTTTTTCATTCTGTTAGTGTGCTTTTAAAATAGCATTTAAGCTAACAGAAAGTCTGTTTATCCTAATACCATTTTGTCTCATGCAAGAGTTTTTAAACATATTAAGAACCATCTTATTAGAAAAGTGGGCCAGCTCTAATAGCATTGAGAAAGCTAAGGATTAAATCTGAGATCCCCTCTTTTGGGGTAACTTCAAACTTTTATTTATTCAAAATTCTTCTGTGACAAGAATTGTGTAAACTGTCAATCAGCTGTTTCAGGGCAATTTGGAGACCATATGATGTTATTGCTAATAAACAGCTTTATGATCGGAGATAGAAGATATAGTGCATTTACATAAATTTTTCCTGGATAGCAGAGAAAGCAAAGATCAATAACTTAGGAAAGGTGAAGAGGACAATTCTACAGTACAAAAATAAGACTGGGAATAATTTTCAAGTTCTATGGCAACTTTTATATTTTCATATTACAAAAGGAATGACTATTATTCATATTTTAAGCCCTTTGGGGATAAAGAAGTTGCTTTAGGACAGATTTTAGTTCCTATTTAACACTGAGGTATTGGTCAAGTTTAGTAATATTTGAAGGAACATATACATTTGTATGTCTAAGCAGGCAGACGATTTATAAGATCATAAAAGTTTATTGAATATTCAAACTATTGTTACAGGCATTATTGATGACAAATTCAGGCACATTTTCCTATAATGGGAGCTATTGAAATATGCATCAGATAATTAAGCTGTCTAGCATGAAAGTTAAATTTCCTATGGAAATTTGATTACTTTATGTCAGTGTAGCCTGAAACTATTGTTAGGAGATGGCTTATGTCGCACGCTAATTTGTTTTATTACACTAAGAATGAAAACTCAGCTAAACATTGATTATTTATATTTTAAAGACCTTGAACTGACGCTATAGTTGACAAACTTTTTTGCTGAGTCGCATCAGCCATTTTATTTACTGACACAAGTACATGTTTTACACATTTAAACTATGATTCGCCTCATTGTGATGCAATCTGCTTTTTAGCTATTCTGGTTTATTACTTCAGATTAATTTCATCATTTCTAAAACTACTAATTGTATAATGGGTTTTTACTTTACTTGGGATTTTAAAAAAGTTACTGACTCATATTCATTGCTCGTACCTAACATTGACCAGTTTAATACTAGAAATAGTATTAGTATGCCATGAAACAGTCTCTCAGTACATTTCCATTTTAGCAGCTTATGTTAAAACTTGTGGTCTGCTAAGTATGATTAAGCTTTGCTGCAATGGCATTTTTATTTCAGTTGAATCACTAGAACATTAGCGTAATTAATTCTTTGTACCTTTCAATTCCTTGTTCAAAATAAGATGACATTGGCAATGTTGAATTTAGTTCTTAAAATATTTGATCACAGAAGCAGTGCTACTCCATGAGTTAGTGATTAAACTCATGTTCTCTTCAAGCAGCCTGGCAATGTCAGGTTCAGCACAAGAATCCGGAATGAATAGGTGTTTGTTCTCTCAGGAAGTAGATGTCTATTCGTGCAGAATGTGAAATGAAAAAGCCCCCGTCGGCTAGTTTTCAAGTCTAAGATTTGGATTTCACCTGGCTTGTGAATTCACTTTGTCAAGTCACTGCCCATGTAAACTAAAGCCCCACAAATCAGATAGAACAAAAATATTAACTTGAATAATTTATCACAAGCCAATTACTGCAATTATAATTTTATCATTTGGTTTTAAAGGGAACTTGGAGCTCACATACTCCAGACTTCTATACAGTTGATAAAGTGTCAAATATTAAGGGTCAGGAGTGAAATAGAGACATTTATCTTTATGTTCAAAGGTTAACAGTTTAATTGAGGTAGTCTCCTCACTACAACTTTAGTAAATATGACTAAATTTGATATATACTTATTTTTAACTTTGTGTCCTGAAGTTTAAAGAAAATAGTCAGGCTCAGGAAAAGCTTGCACAGGCTAAAACTTTCCTAGGTGCTTAAGCCACAGATCACTGTTTGTTTTGAAAGAAGAATAAAGAATACACAAATTTATGAATTTACTAATTTTTTTTGCCCCTGTGACAAATATGTGTAATCATAACATGTTTTATGAGCACAAGAACATTAGTTATTGATATATGTAAGGCCAAAAAAATATAAAATAAAACCAATTTTATGGGCTTATAAATGATTTATGCAAGGATTTTAGAAATTTTTCTGGAATTATTTATTGTCCAGATGCATTCATTTTGTTAGCATTATTTAGCGCAATTGGGATTACTTTGGTTGAAATTCTTGCATGTTTTGCCTAAAGTTTTTATATTTTAAAATGAGAAGAATCTTCAGAAATCACTATGTTTTATAAATCAGTCCAGAGAGCGTAGACTTTCAAAGAGAGTAAGGACCTTGAGGGTCCCTTAATATTTTTAGAGAGAAGACAAAGAGAACTGCTAACCAGTCTTTTTCTGCTGTTTGTTTTGAGACAGGGTCTTGACATGTATTTCCAGCTAGCTTTGAACTATGTAGCCTAGGTCAGCCTTGAACTTGCAACAATCCTCCTGCCTCAGTCTCCTGAGTGCTGGTTCATCACCACACCCAGTTTTGCTAGCCAGTCTTTACACAATAGTTCAGCATCTCAAAATACTAAACACACAAAGTTGATACTTTGTAAAAATCTTTTTTGTCTGAGTCCTGCGTGATCCTGAACATTCAGGATCTCCGGCTTCTCTTCAGATCTGGAAGGAGCCATCACAGAGATGATTACATCCCTATGTGTCCTGCCTGACTTGTGTGTCTGCTCTGAAACCACAATAGGGTAGCTCTGTTCTGTGTATTTACTCCTCTAATTATACGTTACTTTTTTGTTACTTTGGAAGCCACTCCCCAAAATGTTGGGTTTCCCCAAGTGCTCCACTTGCCTCTATTTCTGTGGGTTAGTCATTTTCTTTCCCAGAGTATTCTAGACCTCTTTATTTTCTCTGTGGACTTTCAGGTCTGTCTTCAGTTTCACACCTCTACTTCAGCATCCCTGGTCTCCCTCACTGCCAGATTGTTTTACTTGTCTCTCTTTATCTGCCTCCTCACCACCTCCGATACGTTCACCTTTTAGTCATTTGTTAACATGGTCTAAGCATTCATGGTTTATTCATTTCTCTCCTCTGGACTGTTCAGAAAACAGAAATGCTAGTTTAAAATAGCAAAATCCTATGTAACAGTGCCCAGAAAATAACAGATTCACAGTGAAGTTTTTTGGTTGGATAAATAAATGAGTAAGTGGTGGTGTATACTTTAGACTTAGACAGAGAAGGCTGACCTTTGGCTGAGGTATATGTCTATTTTTTAGGAGTCTTTTTCCTTCCGATTTGACTAATATGGTTTCTCTAGAGGCCGGAGTAATTATTCTCTGCTTCCCCATAAAATCTTAGCCTTTCAGATGACACAAATCTTCTCTGATGTCAATCAGAAAAGTGGCACCTGAATGCAGAGCAAGTTGACAGAAATGCTCAAGTGTGTATTTGCCTGCGGCTCTCATTAGAGACACAAGTGAATTGTGATAGGCACACACTCAGTGTGTGTCAGTCATTTTCTTTGCACTAAAGAGGGTTGTGAGGAAAACATTTATTGCACCTTATAAATTATTTATAATTGAATTGAAATGTTCAACATTGATGTATTTAAAATGTGATTCAATATACAAAGGTATCAACACTGTGTCAAAGTTCCAGTTATCTTTTAACTAAAATGAGGTACCCTTTGAACTGGAGCAGTGACCTTGAAATCTCAGTGATCAATAACCAATGATATCTTAATAAAATAAAAAGCAGGAAATAAAGACAATAATGGTAAGAGAAAAAAGGAACAGATAAAGGAAGTTGTCAGAAATGGTTTCAAGGCTTTAAAAATCAAAATAACACACATTCTCATTACCCATAAACAGTTAGCCTTCTGTCTGCTTGTACTTGGAGATGCAACTCTACATAGCATGAAACTGGGAGAGAGGAACATGAGCCACTGCAAAATGAACTCTCTCCTCTTTCACCCAGAGTCCTGGTTTGCTGCTTTGCGGGTATGCGGGAAATATGAAGAATCTGATTCTTTCACAAAAAAAGCAAAATTCAGACTCCTAAGAAGTGAAGTGAGATGGACCCAGAATTAGTTCTGGAAGTATCTGACAACTTTCAATTCCAAAGATAACTGAGAGTTCTTTCATTCTTCTCTCTTACCTCCCAATGTCTTTGTTCTGAATCTGAATCAGCCGTTTCTCCTTCCTGGGACCTCTCATCAACTTATGAGTACATTTAAGATCTTTTTTTCCTCCTCCAGTTACTCTTTAGTATTTCAGGCCTTCCGTTAGCACTGTATGTACCTACAAGTTCTACTTCCTCACTTTACGTTTTCTTGACTAGTTGCACTTTTAAATTCCCCAAAGCAAAACAACTGCAGTTAAAGTATTAGGTCCTTCTCTTCCTTCCCGCCTGTCCTTTATCTCCCTTTCTTTCTTTCTTTCTTTCTTTCTTTCTTTCTTTCTTTCTTTCTTTCTTTCTTTCTTTCCTTCTTTCCTTCTTTCTTTCTTTGTCTTTCCTTCTTTTCTTCCTTTTCTTTCTCCTTTCTTCCTCTTTCCTTCCTTCCTGTTCTCTCCCCTCTTTCTGAGATAGTCTCGCTATGCTGCTGAGGCTGGTTTTGAACTCCTGTGCTCAGGTGATACTCTTAGTGCAGCTTCCTGAGTAGCTGGGAATGTTAGGACTCTAAGTGTATACCACCAGGTCTGATTCTTGTTTTTTTCTTTGTTTCACCAAATGATTCTTCTCATGATGTCATTTCTCTAACTTTCAATAACAGGGCTCTATTTTTCTAAGCATACATTGTTTGCTTAAAACTCTTTAACAGCATCCCGTAGCAATTGTTATGGTATGTATCTAGATGTCCCCCCAAAGCCCCATGTACCCATAGGTGGGGCTTTTGAGAGCCGATTAGATCATGAGGCAGTGATTAGTCTACTGATGAGTTTAGAGCTAAATGTGACGTTAGGAGGTGAAGAGGTGGCTGGTCCAAGAAGGCAGATCCCTATGTGTGCGGCTTGGATGGTTCTTTCTCCTTTCCTGGCTCCCACCTTGACTCTTCCTGCTTCCCTGCTTCCAGGCCATGAACCGTTTTTCTTCTGTTATTCCCCTCTGCCATGCGATCTTCCCCGGGAGCCAACCAAATGTGGACTGAAAACTCTACATTCTTTGAACCAAAATAAACATTTTATCTTCTAATTTGTGACTGCTGGGTATTGTGTCTCAGCCATGAAGAAAGCAACCAAGAGAACAACTATAGCAAAAGCAAGCTCTTTACCCTCTGTGCTCAGCGGCCTGGCCCTGCCGACTGTTCTCACCTGTCTTATCCTAACCATATCAAGCTGTTCCAGTCTCAGAGCGCTGGTAGTTTTGCTCCTTCCATCTGGGATGTCCTTCCTCTGGGTCATCGCATGGCTGCCTCTTTCTCAACATGTAGGTCTCAGCTCAGATTTCTGAAATTTTCTCCAGAACATGACAATATCCCACCGTACCAACATCATCAAATCCAACGTGTTGCTCATATGGCATTATTTTACCTTCTTCAGAACACTCGTCAATAACTGAAATCATCTCGGTTAATTCTTTATGAGTTTGTTGTGCACTCCTTCATTACCAAAATATGACTTTCTGGAAGGCCCAGGCGCTCACTGCTCGCTAGATTCCACTGGATCTGGAATAATGTTCCGAGGTATTTGATCAGCAACTTGTTTATTCAGAACGCCTCTCTGTATCATGCATTGAAGTGTGTCTTTCTATTGAAAATTTCAAATGCTTCTGTTTTGATTGATAACACTTATCTCAGAAATTATCCCTATGGAGTTATTTTTGGATTTGTTGTTATTATTTTGTTTTTTTTTTTTTTTTCCTTAAGTGTTTCTGATTGACGGCAGAAATCTATCCATCGGTCTCTGGGTGGCACTTCCCCGCCTCCCCTCTTGCCTCTTTATCTTGATCTTGATCTTAATTTGATCTTCACCTCAGTCTGTCAACCTCTCTATCTAAGATTTGCCTCCTTCAGCCCTCTATTTCTATTGCTGTCTCTTATTTAAACATAAGCCAAACGGCTTTCTTTAAAACAATCATAATAATGGTGAACAACTGTATTTAATGAGCATTAGAGACCATTAGCATCGTATTTAAACAGTTTTCTGCTTTACGTAATGTCTTAGAAACATGAGACATTTACTCATTATTATTATTATTATTTGAAAAAGGCTTCATTATGCACAGCTCTTTACTGCAAAATTAGATATCCTGTGGATGCAATCACATTTCCTAAAATATTTTCACATAGAATTTCCCAGTGAAATAGGCTAGCCACAAATTATACCCAGGTCCAACTTACTCCTTTGGCATTTGCAGTCATTTTTACTTCCAGAGTGGCCCATGTTTCTGGGTAATTAGATTTATTGATTGATTCTGTAAATGTTCATTGAATCCCTGCTACTTGCAAAGCATTATGACACCTATTGGGCTACACAATGGTAATGAGCAAACAAATACCTTCTCTGCCTTCAGGGAGTTAAGGGGAGGCAGATATTAATAAAAATCATACATTCATAAACTTTTTAAAAAGATGAACAAGAAGAGTTACTTTGTGCTATGTGCTGTATAATCATTAACTCATTTAACCCTTAAAACAACTCCATGATATAGGAGGAACCAGTAGCCCCAGTTTTTACACAGGAATAAACTAAATTAAGAAGCCAAAATGGGATTCAGAATCATGTTCTGGAAACTGTATTTTTAATCACTACATTTTACTGAGATTCTATTAAAATCTAAAGGCAAGAATTATTTCAAGTTAATTTCTAACAATAAATCCTATGACCCTAAAGTAAAGAATATGAAAAGACTATATTCAAGAGTGAATATGTAGGGAAAATCAGGGAAGATTTTCTCATGTTTTAGAATTTGGATGGGAATAAGTTAATTTCTATGTTATTCTTTTTAGCCCTGTTTTGTTTTACCTAAAACACCTGAGCCTTCTTTTCAAAGAGTTGACTGTTTGGCAGTTAATTCATATTTCTGACCTTTCCACTGCCTGCAATATAATCAGTCTTCACTATTTCTCAACATAATGTAAAGAGAGAACAAATGAATACAGGTTAGATGCATTTAACATCTGTGAGTAGCTGTGGTCTGTCTTCAGGACAAATGTGAATTTCTGACACCTAACAAGTGAATGATATTAATTCTGACTCCTTTGTGACTCATTTTAGCCCCTTGTGGATAAAATCACTGTTTGGATGGAAATTGAAGATAGTTAAAAACATCATAATGAAATTATGAGGGCCCTGGAGTGACCAACATCATTGCATTTAATTTATGGCACATTTATAGTGAGCCATTTTGGGGAAGCAGTGTCCCTCTTTCTGAAGCTGGCCATGAGGAAAACCTTCCTTTCTGAGCATGCGCCTCAGCACTGGACTGTGCTGCCTGAGGTCATCACAGGTTCTTTTAAAGTAACAGCTCATTTACTTCTGTGCCGGACCAGGAAGCTTCAATTTGTTCCTTGGACATAGATTTTTATCCTTCACCCTGCACTTATCTAAAAATGTAGAATGCTCTACACAAGGCAGATCAAGAATGAGAATGGATACTTTGCCAAATGGCCAAGTTTTATAGTTGCTCATGTCCAAGTAGATGGATCTCTTCTTCCCCTGTCGTTTGCAGATGAAACACACAGATTTCAGAGAAGAAATCTTTACCACTATATTTGTAATGCAATTGTGAGACTAGACCAGAAGAGGATAAACCAGAAATATTCTGGTGGCAATTATTCAACAGCAGCTAAAATTTGCAAAAGATACCAGTATTTCCCAGGAGAGTAAACAATTGTGCTGGTGAAATGTCAACTGTAGAAATAGCAGGTTAAAAATGCAGTGGAAAATTTCCCCACTGTGTGTTTTGCCTTACGGAGTATGTCATTACACAGAGTAGTTCAGAAATAGTCCCAGGATTGTAGCTATATTGGCAGAAATGTTGTTACTTCTGTCTGCGGTAATTGTGTAATGAACTCAACTGGAGACATACTGGCTAGCTTAATTTATTGCCAGCAATTATTGTTTATTTCTAATAGGGTTAAATGATGGAATTCAAATCTAACTCTTGTATACATCCATTTGGCTGCCCTTTTTTATGGTTACTTTGTTGTCTTATCCTGTATATCTTTGGTGTAATCAGAAAACGGTTCTTTTTTTGGCTGACAGTTCCATCTTGTGTCTTCAAGAATATTCCAAGTTGGCACATTCTTTGATGTAAGACATGAGTAAGGATGGAAATCGTATTATTTTAAACAATAAAATTATATTGATAGACTTATCCCCTCGTTTGAATAAATACTGTTTTGGTTTTGTGTTAGTGTTTTATAATCATCTCCAATGACAACAGAAACATTTCTAACACTGCATATATTTTGGCAATTTTAAAACAATATCAAGACAATTTTTTTTACTCTTAAATGTAGCAGGTAATACTTCTTAAGAATTTAGGGAGAGTGGATAGTGAATTTTTGATTCCTTCTTGAACTGCAACTGACCTTAATATCTATAGGGGATTTGCTGCAGAACACCATGCGTATACTAAAGTCTAATGGATGCTCAAATCTCTTATATAAAATGATATAGTATTTGTGTATCACCTGTCCACATCTTCCTGACTACTCGAAATCATCTCTAAGTTACTTGTAATACCTAAAATAATGTAGATGTTAGGCAAATAGTTGTTATGCTATATTGTCTAGAGAATGACAGTAATGTCTATAGATGATTAGTGTAATTAAAAACTTATTTCTGATCTTCAGTTTGTTGGCTATCGATGCAGAACTGACAGATAAGAAAGGGTGAGAATACTCCTCTTTTGAAGTCTCTGTGGAAAGGCTTTGCTTAGAACATTTTGTGTTTAATGCTTCATCTGGGAAGGGACTGAAAGGAATTGAATCAGAAATTGCTCAGTTCTCTTTTGATTTTTCTTTGGCAAGGCTTTTTCTTTAAAATTATCCAATTGCACCTTGATGATTATCATATAAGGAAGGAAATAGATCCACAATGCAGGAAAATGTGCTTTGAATAAAAAGCCATCTCAAAATCCACATCATCTGTTTTGGAAAGTTATTTAAAAAACATATTGTACCAATAAGCTTAACTTTGTATATATTGCCCACAATAAGTAATATAAAATCTCTAAATAAGTAGTAATAATAATATATAATCTTTAAACAAGCAGTAATAAATAATATTAAATCTCTGGTTGGTGGACAGTCTAGTAGTAAATATGCAATATAGTTAAATAAAAGGAGAATGGGAACTATACTACAATTTGGATGAAGTTTATAAAGATGAGTTAGTTGATAGAGTGAAATATTTTTCATTTCACTTCCTCAAAGATCCTTAGGCCATGTCAGTAAATGACTGCTAATAACAGTTAATGGGTCACTAAGTAACTAATGTCATCTGATTTTTTAAGAGTTGAACAACAAATTGGATTTTATGATTCTCAGAGATTTAGTGTTATTTGTTCTGGGCAATGTATTGCCCAGTATTGGGGAGATCGGCATCATATTATACCAAACAAGATGATGTGGTTTTTGTGATAGCTTAGTAAATAGAGCCAATTAGAGCAATTTTCCTTCATTGGTACCAGGGGGCTATTGTTAGACTTGGTAAGCCATAGCAGTAATCAAAAGCTCTGTATAAAAGAAGCAACGTAGCCCTATTGGGTAGTTCCCTAAATAAGCTCAATGTCATGGATATTAATGTGGTCTAGAAAATAGCTATATGATAACCTACCATGATAGGGTTCTATCTTATAGTTAATAATGGGTTATTTTTTCTTACAAATCCAGAATTAAATTTACCATCTATTTTCAAGGCATCACTCTTCAGAAATAATGAAATAGTGATATGTCCTGTGTCTATGGCTGGCATGACATTTTTATATCAGAGTGAGCATCTCATGCTCACATTATGAGGTCTACACTAACATCTTACAGATGTTGATTAAAAATACCCAAAGTAACTTTGCAGATTCTCACATAAAATTTTGCAGTAAATCTCCAACGTATCAATATGTCATAGATTGTATTTTATGGATCTCATATAATAGTAGAAAGCTCAAGATTGAATTTTTAACTGTTGTGGATATTCTCAAAAGCCTTTGAAAGGAACTTGAGATGATTATAACACACAGGCGCTTTCAAAATTCTTTTCTGACCCCTGGTCATAGAATCATACTTTTAATAGCATGCTCACATAGTTCAGCCATAACCTGGATCCAATTTTTTAAGTGTGTTTTTTTCCCTTTAAAACTGAGTTTTTCCTAGGAAGGAAGATTGCTCAACATTTTCAGAGGATGAACATGAATAAAAGAAGTTAATGGTAAATGTCCTAATATATTTTCAAGGTCAAATAGGCCTCAGAAAATTTGAATCATCCTTATCAGTAAGAAAGAAGACTCATTATTTATTTATCTTAAATTTTAAGATACTAGGGTATAATCTAAAAGCAGCTTTAAAGAATATAGTATCTATTAAAACAAGACAACAATTTTCTGCTCTGCGAATACTTCGGTAGACCACCCCTGCTACTGATGCAGCAGAAAGTCTGGTGATTGATGTCCTAGGAACTTTGAATTCTGAGGCTGATTCTATAGCTACTCAGGCAGTTGCTATCTAAGTTCTCAGATTAAAACAAACAAATAAACAAATCAACTCTGTGTCTGCCCTGAGTTAGGACAATGAGGAATAGATTTAAAATCAGAAAATTTCCTTTTAGCATTTGCTTGGTCAAATAAACTGCCTGAGGCTCAGCTCCCACATTTATAATTTGGAGAGGTACTGTTCTGTGGTGTGCATATAGTTTGTTCTCATCGAAATTCATGTTGACTCTTATTCGCCAGCAGTGCCGGAAGGCAAGATCTCCTCTACCACATTTGTGTCACGGTGGTAAAGCTCTCATCAGTAGATTAATGTCTTTCTCTTGGTATGGGCTCTTGCACTTATAGGACTGCTTTAGTTATCATAAGAGTGGGTTGCAATAAAGCAAGACCACCTCTCTTGTGTTCCCTTGTCTGTACATTCTTGCTTGATTTTCCATTTCCACCGCAAGTTTCTATAGCACAAGGCCCACACTAGAAATTGAGCAGAGGCAGCTACCTCACATTGGATTTCTTAGCCTCAAGAAACATGAGCAAAAATAAAGCCTTTTTCTTTTATAAATGGCCAAGTCTCAAATATTCTATAATAGTGAGAGAAAATGGACTAAGAGAGGAAGTTACATCTTTCACTTAGAGTTGCTGTAGGTGTTAGGTATATGCAAGATTATGTTAGGTATATGTGTGATATGTGTGACTATGGAATCACTTTGGAAACGTTGAAATTTTTATCAAATATGAGTGCTATTTTTTATTATGCATGTACCCTAGACTCCAAAGGAGTGAGACATCATATCTTAAATTCCAACTCAATTTATCTCTCTTTCAGTTATGAAGGACTTTGTTACAGAACATAGGAATGACTATCTCAGGTTCTACCAACACAGTGATGTAAAAAGTCTTTCAGAAAACATTGTTTGGATGCCTCAAACTTAAACTCATTTTATATACAGCCTATTTATTCTACTATTGTTCTTCAAAGTTGTCAGAGAAATTCTTTGTTTTAGAGTACTTTGAGTGAATTCCAGAAATTTAGAAGTTTTAGAGAAGGAAGTATGAAGAGGTTACATTTAAAATATTTGCAGTGTTAGTCTATTTTTTTAAAACTGGGAAGGTATTTATAGGTAAATGACATTTGAGAGTCTAGTCAGAGTGAGGCTGGGTGAGTGAAAATTAAGATAATTAAGGTTATAAGTCTCATGTCAAAAAAACTTGATTGACAGCAACATTTTTGTATTCCAACAAATTTCTCTTTCAGAGAATTTTTATCTTTGTCACAAACATAAATGAAAATTAAGATAAAGCTTCATTTCTTAATGTGTGTAGAATACTAAATATATGTAGATATTGATAATTTTGTACAGATATCTGTGAATATATTAAGGTATGGTAGATGGTTAATGCGCCAAGTCTACACTCAAAAGTGATTTATTTACCGGATTCAGACCTATACTAGTCTAGAGATCTGTAGGAGGCTAGTACACCCCAATTTCTATCCTGTCCCATAGACCTATATTGTAACCAAACAATTTCTACTTATACCAAAATTGCACTGTCAGTTTACCCAAGTCGCTTTCTATGGGGGGACTTAGTGAGGAGCGTCAGCCTCTGATGAGTTTTTCCTAAGGGAAGAATTTTGCCAAAACAAATTACACAGACATTTCGTGGCACAGAGTCAGTTGGCAACCAGGTGTTGTTCTAGGCGATCTGAAAGACAAAGTAGATGGCCCAAACCAATACTTCTCATTAATGTCACTTCTAAAGTCTGAATTGATTTATCTAGCTCTCTGTTTAGCTCAGATAAATTGAAAAATGGCAAGTCTTAGCAGCTCTGAGCAGTTACATACACATGCCTAATGGACTAAATTCAATGCTGTGAAATAATAGCTTTATTGAGGACACAACAAAGCATTTTGAGCAAAGAGGGATCAGTTACTTATAATTGCATCTCATAGTTAAGAGAAATCATAGCATCAGAGGCAGAGCTGTATGAGCCTTTGGAAATACAAAATTTGAGCTTGATTAGGTCATGCCTTTTACTAGTTGTATGACTTTAAGACAGTGAGGTCCCTATCTACTTCTAATCTTTTCTCCAATAAGGGACGGGGATTAAAAATAATAGCTATCTGAGAAGACTGAATAAGATGGGGATAGAGTAAGATTTCAATATGCGATGCTTGACACATACTAAAGCACAAATAATGCCATCAATCATTAATTACTATTGCTTTGATTCTGAGGGACTCACTGTGCTGGGGATGGCTCTTGTCTCCCAGTTCTAAACACACCTTTATTTTCTGATTTGCGGTCGCTGGAGTTAATAGTCTAACAACCAGTTTTGCTTTGGTAGGTGTGTCGTGCCAGCAGAGGCCCTCAGGAGGAGACTGCAAGAGCACAGAAAAGGGAGGGCCTGTTTCTTTCTGTCCTCTTTCCCTCTGCTTGTGGAGGGCTTTCTGTCTGTTTCAAGTTCCTTTAAGCATTATCCCAGCAATGCTTTTCCTTCACTCTTTAGGGTAGTAGCTAAACACAGTGCAGTTTTCCCAGTAGTACTTGCAACTGTGTGGTCAGAATCTACCACCACTAACCCGTTGGTTTGGAGAGGTTCGGTGCTGTGTTCTTTGGGATCCCTACTTGGACCTCAGAAATGTCATTACCAACTGAGCAACACCTTTGTCTTAGATGTCTGAATTTCAGATTTATTAGATTCCCTCTTTTAAGCATCTAATTGTTGCTATTTCCAGTGTCTTATTGTTTTCTCTTGGACAGTAGCTGGTTTGAGAATTGCTATCTTCGTGGCATAGAGTTACCTATTAACAATTGTGTACTCAGTTAATATTCTTTAGACTGAATTTTTTCTCCTCAAATAACTGGCTGGCTCTTGCTAATATAGTTACATGTGCTATTACTTGGGAAGCCCAGAAAGATCTTATTTTTGAGTTAAAGTTTTCTCTTAGTGACCCACTGCACATGACTGCCTTTTGCAAGCAGAAAAATGTTCTACATGGATACTATAAGCCTACTCCATGTTACCATGCCTCAAAACAGGTTATGGGTTATGGGTCACAGAACTAAGTGGGAGAGAAATGATGTAGATGAAGCAGCCAATTGGAAATAGCATGAAGACATGGATAGAAGTGAAATGACTGACTTCCTGCTCACCACAAATTCTCTACGACACATCACCATTCTGGGACTTACTCATAAAATTTTAATAAAATGAAGAAGATAACCCAGTGTAGTGTTCCTCAACTCTCTGCTAGAATTTCAAGTGAGACAAAAATGTGAAAATTCACCACCATGAAAACCTTTATTTACAATTAATCTACTACTAGAATGAAAAGATAGTAGACAAACTACCAGACTGTGGAACTAGAATAAAGAAAATTTGAAACTGATATTATCTTTAAAACAATAAGGGGAAAAATCAAGTGATAATGGATAATATTTCTTGACTACAATGTTAAGCAGGTGATTCTTAATAATTTCTGTGAATTATTTCACTTAATGTTCCTGAACACTCAGTGAAATGTTTTCTAATATTCTTATCATATAGATGAAGAAGCTAAGGATAAATTTAAGTTACCTTAGGTGATGTACCCTATGAGCTTCTTGTCAATAAGCTAGAGTCTGGCAAAACTGGGGTTCACCAATGTAATCTGGGCCTCCAGCCCTTCATTTTCCTAATGATGATCATTTCTCTTTTATCATTCAGTTCACATGGAAGAGTCACTGCAGCTCTCCTGCTAGGGAATTCTGCTTTCTTGAGGCAGCCGGAAGTGCTATTTGATCACTTCCTTTTTCTGGTGACCATCTTTCTTTCTAAACCTAGATAGAAGCAGTATCACACAAGGAATTTGTTTGCAGGAGAGATTTAATTCCCATTGGAAAATCACCATAGGAGGTACAAACTGAGAGCTTTTGGGAATTAAACTTCTCTTGCCTACAAACTGTTTGAATTGGTTCAGATCACTGATTTTTTTTTTCAACCAAGTGGGCATATCAGAAATATCTGAGATTTTTTTACATACTCAAGCATATATCCTAAGATGTTACACAAAGAGATGCAGAATAGAGTCCAGGTATGTTTTTTTTTTTAAAAAACTGATTAGGTTGAGGAACTGGTTAAGGATCTTTAGAGGAGGTGTAGATGTCAGTCTGGTTCACAGAATCACACCATGTGCCTGATGATTGCTAAAAAGTAGAATTTGGTTTAGCAATGAACACAATTTAATATTCACCTGTATTTTTAGAAGGTGATTTAACCTGTACATAAGTGAATTAGCTATTTAAGAACTTGTTTGCTGGAAAACAGAAGTCCACAGATAGTATCTTACTGCCCTTTTCAGGAAAGAACTCTTTCCTACAACCCAAATACAGAGCATAAACAAAATAGCAGGAACCCTTTACCAATATTATAGAACAAGGCAAAGAAAAAAATATGTATTATGAAAATGAGTTACTCGAGAAGCCAAAAGAAAATCAGAAAATTAAAACACAATTTATAACCAAGCAAGATAATTTGACTTTTATGAAACATAAAAATTCACAAAAAGAGAACATTGAGATAATACAATGCAATGGGAAGGAATAATGCTGTATGGAAGGAAATAAAAAACAAAATCCAGTGATAAATTTCAAATTATGCTTTGGAAGCACACAGGGCATGAGCACTGAGTTAGTGAAATGGGAGACAAAGTCTAGAAAGTCTTCCAGGATACAGTGTAAAGGGTCAGGAATTATGAATAATGAGAGTGAAGAGGACTGTGCTTCCAGCACTCTGAGCTCCTGTATTAGGCCCATTGTCCCGGGCAATTGTTGTAGTAATAGTGTCCTTTTTTCTCTTTCAAAATTTCCTGGTTTGGATAGATTTAGTTGGCTAGATATGGCAGGCAAAGAAGGAAACAAGAGCCTAAGGGCCATAGTATATCTAAGAGAAAAACCATAACAACAAAAATGAAAGCACAAAACAAAGACTTATCTAAAGAAAAAATTTCTAGAATTAAAATGCTTCAATTTGATAGACACATCATCCTTGACAGAGTCAATAAAAATGAACGATACCTAAACATATCTGGTAAAGAGTTAATAAAGAACTTGTCAAGCATTCAGGAAGAAAGAAAACTAATAAAAAGGCAACCTTCAAAAAATAAATATGAATTTCATGGCTTCTCATTTCTGCTCCATTAAATATCCCAAATGGTAAAGTGATGTCTAACTGAGTTTGTTTGGAAAATAATTTTATGCTCTGTCAGCCTGTGTTTTATTTGTTGGAAAAATAACAAATCATGATGAGATACATACGGATGCAGAAATTTGCCTTCCAGAGACTCCATATATAAAGAATCCCTGGAAAAACTCTGATTAACTAATGTTTATTTTCCTATTCCAGTAATATATGTTAAGGAAATAAAAAGTGACAAAAAGGTTGTGAACAAAACCTTGATTGTGGAACATTTTAAGTGAAAAATCATAAAAAAACTTAAATATTATAAAGTTAAATATCCGATAACTTGGTACACTATACAGTTAACAAAATCATGGCCACAGTGCGCTTCCCATTAGGTGGGGAAATGTTATCCAGACCATATAAAGTGGGAAGATCTGAACAGAAATTCTGTGTTTAAAAAAAAAAGGTTACATAATGAATGCTAAGAAAGAAAGCCTCAATAAATTAAGGTGATTGTCTTTGGAGAATAGGACTTTAAAAAAGAGTTTTTAAGCTTTTTCACTTTTTAATCAGAAAGCGACAACAAAATAAGTAGAGGAATTGATTCATCTGGAGTCTGTAGAGAGTTAAAAAAAATTTATGACCCAATGAAGCGAGCAAATCAGAGTGTAAACTTGATTGTATATTAAAATGTCCTTGAGATCATAATGTTAAGTGAAATAAATCAGACACAGAAGCTTACAGGTCACATCTTACATGAAACCTGACTTACAAATAGAGAGCTAAGTGAAAGACAGATCTAGGAGGTGGGGAGATCTTTCTCAAAGGGAAGGGAGGAAGAGATGGCCAGAGGGGCGAGGGAAGGGGAAGAGAGGGACTGAAAAGTAGATGAAAAGAGGTATTAACGTGTGTTGTGCACACGCACCAACTCCATACAAGGCGTGTACACATTGTTACTGCAAATTCATTCATTCCTGACACTCATTCACTCCTGAAGTTCATTCGTTCATTCATTTCTTAAACAAACGTTTAAATAACTGCCATAGCAAGGCTTATAATAAACCCTTGGAAATTATGAAAAATAAGATAGAAAATAGCAACCTAATAAAGATAAAATACATGTTTAGGAAGACAAAAATTAGAAGGAAATTTATGTCAAGATGATGAAATTATTAACTTTGAAACTGTAAACACATTTATAAATATCACCAATACACTGTTTTATATAAAAGTTTTTAAAGTCAATGCATAATGTTGTACAACAAAATGAAGACAACTTTCCTGGACAACTCTGGGTTCTAGTATTACCTGCTTTTTCAGAACTGTCCATAAGAATTCTCAGAACCATTTGGTGAGCAATTTCCTTTGCACAAGATTTGGACTCACTGAAGAGTGG
The DNA here is from genome assembly GCA_004027455.1 of Hydrochoerus hydrochaeris. NCBI lineage: Eukaryota > Metazoa > Chordata > Mammalia > Rodentia > Hydrochaeridae > Hydrochoerus > Hydrochoerus hydrochaeris. The sequence goes on from PVLA01005347.1 coordinate 128,303, forward strand.
AGGAAGAGCCCACAGTGAAGAGAGACAAGGCCATGCTGACATTTCTTGCAGTGGGCTTGCACTGCTGTCTTGTTAATTATTCCATTATAGAAATATGATCATCAGTTTCTTAAAAAAACATACATACATGAAAATCAAGGAAGTTCTCAGCTTTTTGCCCTGAACTCTCTTTTTCTTAGTGCCTGTTGAATTTCAGTGTAAGGAAACAGAGGTCTAAGGAAAGGGGAAATAAAAAAGCTGACTTATATTTTATATTTTATTTTATTCTATTTTAGTCAATCCTTGGGATCAAACCCTGGCCTTGCACATGTTAGGCAAACGCTCAACTATATCCTTGCCCCTACCATATTTTAAAATGGACTATATACTGTATTAAACATTCTTGTTAATCCATTTGATATAAACTATTCAATTTAATCAATATCTCACACATTATTTAATCAATATTGCAAATGCTGAGTAGTCATCATCTTGTTATCTATTTTATGAGTAGTGTTTCTAAAATTCATTTATGGGCACACATGGAATATATTCATTATTTTGTATCTAATTACTCATTATCTGGATTATAGTCATTATCTTTTAGCGCCTTTCTCACCTTTGGCTCTCTTCTCCCAAGCGAGGGTATCTACCTCTTTTTCAAAGCTTTTTAAAAGTGTGACAGTTGAACCCAAGGCCTTCACGTTGAGCTATGCTCTCATCACTTTCTAATATTATTTTGTTTATTTTGAGACAGGGTCTCACTAAGTCACTAAATTCCTTAGGTGGTCTTGGCTTTGTGACCCTCCTGCATCACCCTCCAAGAGCTCTGGGATGCCAGGCAAGCACCGCCACGCTTGGCTCTGCCTCTTCTTATAGTGTGTAGTTAGCCAAGTTCTTTCTACCTGTGCTGTAAAAATAGAGGACCTGCTCTAGTTGCGGATGGAAGCCATTGCCCATTGCTTATTCAGGCATTGATACATTTCTGTCTAATACTTGTCTGCTAGAAACGCCTTGACACTTCTTAGAACAGAAGTGTTGGACTAGTGACCCAAAGGCATTAGTGTGCCTTTAGTCTGTTTTTGAAAAGTGAGTGAGTTGTCAACATTTAAGGATATTTTTGTATTTAAGAACCTACAGTCTGGCTTCTTTCAAAAAGTCAGTCTATCTGGCAGAATTCCCTAGAAATAACAGCTGGTAGCAGCTGAATGATGGCTGGCTGCATCCTAGAAAGGTCAGGCACTCCTCTGTTACTTACGGTTTGGCTAGTCCCTATGGCGTTGCTTGGGCTGTTTTTCACATTTCCATTACCATCCTGGCCCCAACGGGGAACCTGAGTTTGAGATCTCTGTCCTGGGTCACTAGTTCTCAAACTGTACTGTGCAGATATGAATCACCCGGGGCAGTTTCTTTTTAAACATGTAGACACGAGGTCATAGTATATATAATTAAGTGGAACTCAGTGAGTTTGAGAAGCTACGCTTTAAAAATTATCAACTATAATTTTGTCACAGATGATTTTGTTACCTTTTACAAGTTAAATGAGATGATTCCTAGGATTATGTGGTCCAAAGGAATAATATTCAGGATCATCTGTGGATACAATTACTTGTAAAGTTGCTTGCTTATTTGTTTTGAAGATAGTTTTCTATGTTTCAACTCAGGGAGTCTAATGAGATGAACCCGGGAATCTGGCTCGTTTAAAAAGTTATTTGGGCACTGCTAACACACACGCGGGCACCACACTTAGGGGCTAAAACCTGAAGACACAGCCTTAGTAACAGACAAGGAGTGAGTACAATGCAAAACAATGCAGAAGTAGAACAGGCTCATCTTCGCCACTTCTGAACTTCTGTCTGATTTCTTGATAATTTTGTTTGACAAGAAGTGGTGCGATGAAATATAATCCTAGGCCTTTTCTTTTTCACTAATGATTATTTCCAGTAACTTGACTTTTAATCAATTTTGACTTTCTCTCATTTTGAAAGTCAAGAATATTTGGCAACACTATAGAATAAAATTGGCTGAGTGGAAGGCATGAAGCCTGGGGAGCTCAGCAGCTGAAAGACAGAAGAACAATGCCACTTTCCTGTCATGTTCCTCTTACAGGAAATTAAAAAATGATCTGGGTGCAGTGAAGGTAGTATAAAAAGTTTAGCAGAGTAGGAAAATAAAATTTTTTTATTTCCTGTAAGATCAATTTCTCCAAGACCTTACTCTCCTACCTTAGTTGTCCATCATATACTAAATTCTGGGCTATCCTGAACTCGGGATACTAGTGAGTGGTGACCCTCTTTTATAAGACAATGCATGCTCTTAGGTTCACACGAAAACACCTGGAGAGATGGTACGATTCCCACGGTGTTGCTTAGCTTTTTTGTGCTGGTAGAAATGGAAGGGAACCACACATTTAATTTAAGCAACGATCATTGAGCATCTGTTGTGAGCCACATACCATGTGAGCAACTTGGAGTTCCATCACAGACTCTTCCTTACGTGTTAACAAATAATTACATTACCGTGGAATCTAGAAAAGGAATTGTACAAGCCAGAAAGTTCCTATGGAAGGGAAAGTAATTAACTGTAGTAGGGAGAGAGTGGGCAGTGCCCCATACACAGAGGAAACGATGTTTGAGCAAAGGTTGGAGTATTGAATAGAAGTTTCAGGCAGACCCACACCTTGGAGCAGAATGGCATATTTAGGCATTGCTGGAGAACAAAATGCAAAGAGCGAGGGTTGGCATCAAGAAGAAATGAGCAGAAGAGTTAGTCAAAGATCAGGTCATTTAGGACCTACAGTGCCTCTGTAAGCTGCTTGGAATTCAACCTGTAGTAGCAGTTGGCACAGCATAGATGGTTCATAGTATGATTTTAGGTCGTGCAGGGACTTGACATTAAATAACACTGAATCACATAGTGAGAAACTTAATCCCTTTTCAATTAGCATTTAACCCGACTGTTTAGTCAAGGAGAAAGCCTCGGTTTGGTGTCAGTGTGCTTGTAATACTTCTCTTGCTCTTAGAAATTTCCTCTTTTACAAAAAGAGTCAAGTTCAGACCTCGGGTAGGCAATGGTACTTAGCTAGGACTCTGGTTTTCATGGCGCATTTGTTTATATAGTTACTTTATATTTATGGTAGTAGATGTTACTGGGTTTTCACTAATGTTGTGATGAAAATATTCAAAATTAAATGTATTTAAAATATTAAGTTAATTAAAAAATTAATCTCAATAGTTAATGCAGAGTTAGGGGGGGAAATCATGAAGGTGGTACATAAATGCCTGGAATTTATGGCACGCTGCTGTCATTTTAGAGGAGCTCTTTCTGAAAGAGTGGCAACAGCCTGGTGACCTGGATTTTCACCTAACAGCATCTTAGACAACAGAAGCAATGGTGCCAAGAGTGGAGGCAGAGAAGCCAGTCAGGAGGCCGGGCAATACTGTAGGTAAAGATGATACAATCATGGCTAGATCTGCCGATTTGTTCCCTGCCTCTCCTCAGGTTCTTTTCTTCTTTAATTCTACAAAGGACATTTTAGTGGTTCACTGGGCCTGGGCTCAGAGGCAAATCCTGAAGTGGTTCTGAACGTTGAAGATGCAAAAGTCTGTAAGTGGCTGTGGTCCTGCCAGTGTTAAAGGTAGATGTGGATGGAGATTAGAATGGGCTTTCGTCATTTTCAGGATCTTCACCTATTGTTAGTATTGTTTATCAACTAACGCAATCTTGAAGCTTCATTAGTACATTTTATACCTATAAACTGGCCATCCTATCTTTAGTATTTGATGTCCCTAGTGGCTTCTCGTTCTCATCTGTGTCCTGCGTGGAACCTATGTATCTTGTCAACAAACTCCTCTCATCTCCTTTAGCATTAAGGTGAGCGTCTGAATTCCCCGTGCTGCCTTCCCTGGCTATGGCAGCATCTTAACATATTTTTTAAGGTTCTGTTTGGAAAGCGTGGAACTCTGCTCTCCTCTTCTCCCCTTCCAGCTGCTGCCCACCGGGTAGAACATATTGGGCAACTACTCATCTGTGGCAGGAGGATGGAACAACGCGGGCTGCTCCTATTGCCTAAGTAGAACCAAGGGAAACACGGCCTGGCTTTCCAAACTAGAATTCAGGTTGAGCTTTCTTCAAGGAAAGAATGTTTCAGTAACAATGCCTCTCGCCTGCTTTTTGTAACCAAAACTTTAATCCCAAAGAATCTCACGAAAACACATTACAGACCACAGCACGAAAATAATAATCTTGCACAGAAATGCAAGTGTTCAGCTCTACCACATACCCTTAATTGGCAGGAGGTTGCTATTTTGAAATCTCAGGTTTCAAAATAAAGAATATTACAATGACTAAGTGGTCATGTATAGTATCACATAAAGAACTCATGACCTAAGTCAAGGTAAACTCTCGAAATTTATCAGATTCTATTCCCAGTAGGCAACCTCTGCCCAGGATAAAGACTAGTTCAATTTTTCAAAAACACTCTCCCTTAGTTTCATGCACAGCCTTTATCTTTACCTGCTGACATGTTCATAGCTGCTTTTAAAGAGTGCATTCACCTACGGCTGCATGCTATATTCCAAGTAGTTCTTGTAGCTGATTTAGGTCAGATGAAAGGAAATACAAGAGCAGTTTGTGAGAGAAATGATGCAGAGGAATCAGCTTCATTTGATCTGAGCATGTACAGAAAATTCAAGTTTTCTTTGAGACTTCATAAACTTCATGCATTTTTGAAATGTTTTAGCTGTTCACATTTATCTATCTCTTGGAAAAGTAACACATACAATGGTGTAATTCTCTATGGTTTGAGATGGGTCATATGATGGATGTAATACATTATCATGTGTCCTTATGCCTCTCATTTACTTTTACAATGTGAATTTACAAAGTTTTTATGTACATTACCTCTCTGAAACTTGTACCAATTCCTTCAAATAGTCCAATAGGCACCCCCAAGTAATGAGTGATATTTACAATTTATAATGGAGGAAACCAAGACTCTACAGATGATTCTAGAACTATAACTTGAAGTCAAGTATCTGGCTCTCTTCATGGTTCCACATTCCCTTGGTCTCAAACAGAAAGTCTTTTACAGATGATGTTTAGCTGAAAGCAGATTTCTGCTATACTATGAGTTAAATAGACTTTTGCTTCCTGACCTGTTAAGATCTGAGGTCTTAACAGTCACAGATAACATTGTTTCAATGGAAAAATCAATTGTAATTAGAGCATAATTCATCTGCAGATTGAGACAACGTGGGTATATATTCTTTTTCTTATAAAGACATATAAAGAAATGCATTTTAATATCCAGATTTACATTTATTGATTTAAACATTATATAGCTTTTCAATTCCTTTGCTTTCTGCGTACCTACATCTTAACTGAATGTCATGAGTTGGAAAGAATTTGCTGTGATTTGTGAAAGATCTTTCAGATCGATTCTGTATGTCTGTGGATTATTACTGATGTTTGTTTCCTTGGCTTTAGGTAAGGCATGTCAGAAACATGTTGGAGGGATGTATAGAATGAGTTTTCTGATTTCCAAACACTCAGAAACCCTGGAGAATCTGACTTATTTTCTTCTTGGTGGTATAACACACTCTAATTTTATGAAGTACTGTTTTAGTGAGTTCCTGCTAGTAAAATGTGTGTTTCATCCCACTGGAGTGTTGAAAAAAAAATCATTAACAGTAAAATGATTTTGGGGTGGGTGTGAGGTGGCCCAAAGCTCAATGTGCTATGCACAATAAACATATATTTGAAAGAATGGGTGAATAAATGCATGAAAGTTGCTTTAGGAAGATTCAACTAACATTGACGTACGGTATGACGTACGGTACGGTATGGTTGGTAGAGAGACTGCAGAGGTTTAGAGTCTGTTGAAGAGTATTGACATGAGAATGTAATAAGAAAACAGAGAGAATGAGTCTATGAAAATATATTGAGGAAAATAACAGAAATTGTTGAAAGAAAAAGGGAGAAGTTATATACAATATAAGAAGTTTTATTATGGCTGAGGAAAATCACCTTCCAGGGAGATCTTTGAAGATTTGGGGTTTAAGGTAAGAGTAAGAGATCTAAGTGGAAACTCTAGTTGGGATCCCTTGTCTAGCCACAAGAGTAGAAACCTTTCGGAGCTGAAACTTTGGGAAATGACCATATGGATGTACAGATCTGGTTACTGCCTCACTATTTACACCTCCTTTGAATCACGCCCATGAACAAATTGTGCTGTGAATGATTCTAAGGATCCTTTGTTTGTTTGTCTGTTTTACAAATATTTATAGCTGTCTTCATTTTTACCTCAGGATCTTTGTACTTTTTTGCTCTCTTGACCTTGTATTTCCCTAATAAAGTGTGTGGTTCACTTCTTCATTATCTGCTCAACTATCTCTCCTTAGTCAACTCTTATGTGGCCAAATGTGGTCATCCTTTGACTCGTTTGTCTGCTTTATCTTTCTCTTGAGCTTTTTTCTACCTGTAAACACATTATATATGTATTCATTTGTATCTCTTCTACCTATTTCACCTGCTCAGATGTGAGTTCTTTGAGTGCTGGAGCTTCACTGTTTTACTGCTGTTTCACAAGGCTTATTATATTGAGCATTTAACTAACAACTCTAGCCACTGCTGATGATGTTAAGGATTGGCATATAACTTGGGATGGTGGGGACCAGTGTATGTAGGTTAAGGCAGTTGGATGCCTGGAGAATTTGGACTGAGAAATACAAGAAAGATAGTCAGATGGTTTGGTAGGACTGTAAAGTTGTATAGCACTCAGACTGTGCGGACACAAGAGTCACATCCATGAAGCAATTATGGCGTAGCAGGGAAGGCACCAGTGTGCAGAGGAGGGAGCTCATGTGAAGCGAGAGGCAAGGAGAAAGCCAAGGAATCCCAGATGCCAGGAAAAGAAAACCATTGCCAAATGACTTTCCAGCCATACCTCCCACATCCTTGTCCTTGTCATTTCTCTGTATGACTTTGGTGCAAATTCACCTATTTTTGAGATTCATGGGATAAATTTCTTTTCCTAGTGATTGTGAATCTCTTGTAGCACTGCCCTATAAAACTTTCTATGAAAATGGAAATGTTCAATAGAGTACACACTACTCATATGTGTTCACCAAACACTTGAAATATGGTTCATATACTCAAGGAAATGACTTTTAAGGTTCGTGCCATTTTAATTATATTAAAATATCCACATTTGAGTAGTAGCTCTCATATTGGATAGCACAGCACTATGGTTATTATTATAAATAATTATAATATTTATTATTATTGCTAAGGATAAGAAACATAAACACTAAAAAATAATAAAAAAGCAGGAAAAAACACCCCTTGATGGTGTCATGGACCCCAGAAGAGGGTGTTCTCAGCATGAACAAATTCAGAATGTTGGGGAAGACTAGTTTGGTAAAGTTCCATTAGGTGCAGTGGAAAAAAAAATCCTGATTTATACAACAGAGGTTAAGTAAATAAATCATGAAATTATTCATTCAAAGGAAAACTATGCAGCCATTAGAATGAATGGTAAATATAATCTTAATAACATGGAAAGATGTGTACAATGTATGAGTTAGTTAAAAATAAAATCCATAAAATAACATGACCTCAGTTTTTAACACCTGTACCTATCCAGATCTTTGAATTGTGGCTTTGTGGGAAATTTAGTTATTTGTGTTTTGTTAACTTTCAGAAGTATCCACAGGAAATATCTCTGATAAGTAGAAGTGAATGATATGCTCAACAAAAAATGAATGCATCTTTTTATGTTCCATTAAGAACCAGAGTGATAGAAAATGCAGTTACTAAAAACACATTATACATTTCTAAAGTTAGTTAGAATCCTTCATATTCATTTTCCAAATCCTCTGGTCACACATTTTGGGATATATGACTTCATGGTTTACAGCTGCAGGATGCCAGAGGTCTTTAAACCTTGTGCTTAGGAGAAGGCAGAAGAAGGCCTTCTCTTTGACTGTAGTCAAAGGACCAGGAAAGAAACTAACTGCTTGGCATCTTTTCTTGTCCAAGAGATTAGATACTGGGACACTGCCATTTACAGCTGTATTTTAGAGACCACCAGATGGCTCTCTGTGCCTGTGGTCAAGTGAAACACCTGATTTATTCCGGGGTGAATTTTTCACTCCTCTGTGGATACCTATTGAACAATTTCTTTATGCGATCCAACATACAGTGAGAAAATTCTTCCTATTGCACCAACACAATGATATCTCTGTGTATGGACCTGTATATATATCTTATCCTATTACATTCTCAACATATAGAAGCATTGTTTGCTTGTTTAATGGACTGTCCATTTAAGAACTTCTGGTTAAAACAAATAGCATTCCACAATTAGGCTAGATTGCAATTCTATTAGATAAAGACATGCTTGGCATTTAATTTTGTTTATGGGAATACATATTCTAAAATTTTAACTAGAGATTATAAACTCATTCTTTGGTTTGATTTCTATGTAAACCCTGCAAGTTTAAAATACAAAACAAAACAAAACACTACTAGATTGTATGATGATTTGTGTAGCCATCAAGGTATTCGGTACTGCACTGGTATTTAAAAGTTCAGACCATGATTTAGACTGAGAGGACAGTAGTGACAACTCATTTCTAAGTAATTCCTCAGAATGTTACTGAAAGACACAGGTGGAGGTATTTGGAACTGTACAGATTTAGCCACCTCAGAATCATGAAAATACTGACAGACTACAATCATATAGGAAAAGCTCACCTTTTAATATAGAAAAATCATCACCTAAGACTGTCCAAGTGTCTACAGAAATGCCAACGCTGAATTTTTTTAAAAAATATGATTTTCTTTTATGCTTCCTGCTTTTTTTTTGCCCAATTAGAATGGCAATAGGAGTTTCCTTTATTGACAGAGTAAAATACATAAAAAATCTGTCATACTTATCTTTGAACAGGGATGGGTAATAAGTGCACATGGTTTTCTTTTGTAAAAAGAAAGTAATTTCCTTTATAAATTCCCTCAAATTTGTGTAAGAATTTTGATATAGTAAGAATCTAAAAAAGTACATAGTTCATTTTATGGGCTTCCTTCTTCTTTATGTCTCAGTACACAGCAGTGTCACTGGCTCTTAAACTTTAAATTAATGTAAGCCACAGTCAGTAGCATTAATACAGAGAAAATCTTTAGGAAAAAGGTGAAACTTCTGAACCTTTAATCCATGTTGAGTTAGACTTTGCCCTCTCTAACTAAAACCTAAAATATCAATTGGATCATGGATACAAATGGGTGAAAAAATCGTATATTAAAAGACAGACCTCAAGCTTTGCTTCTCATGTATTTATTTTCCCTCCAACTGCAAAATGTATAAACTGAAAATGGAACCTGCCTTCCCAGGTTAAGGTAGGCCAGGTCACCATGTATCTCTTTTTCATCTGCTTTCTGTGTAAGTCTATGTGGATAACTGTATTAATCTCCTATTGGCGCTGTAAGAGATTACCAGAAACTTAATGTTTAAAACAACATCATTTTTTACATTACTTACCAATGGAAGTCATAGTCCAGAATCAGTTTTACTGGTCTAAAGTCAAGGTATTGCCAGGGCTGTATTCTTTCTGAAAACTTTTAGAGAGAATGCATTGCCTTGACTTTTCAGTTTCTAATGGGTGCCTGCATTCCTTGGTTTATGGCCCCTTCCTCCATCTTGGAAATGTATCACTCTAATTTTTGCTTCCTTGACCATATCATATCACCATATTCTCGTACTCCTCACACATTCTATTCCTCTTCCTTCTCCTTTTATTTCTTCTTCTTTTTTTTGTACCAGAAATTGAACTCATGACCTTGCACTTGTCAGGCAAGCACTGAGCCACTGAGCTATAGCTCTTCCTCCTTTATTGTGATATTGGGGATTTAGTTAAGTGGTATGAGTTACATCCCTAACTCCTGCAGCATTTTTATTTTCATTCTTATTCTTGTGATTACATTGGGTCCACCTAGAGACTCTAGGATAACACTTCTATCTTATGATGCTTAAAATAATCACATTTTCAAAGTCTTTTTGCTGTAGAAAGTAACATATTCACAGGTACTAGGGATTTAAATGTTCAGATTTTTGAAAGACAGTTATTTCGAGATCACTACAAAAACAAGCCAACTCTAATTCCACAAACCCACATTTCTTGTTTTCTATGCTTCACTTTATTACTGGTCCAGGAAGATGTCAAGATAGCTATTAAGACTTAGCATTTTAAAATGCCACACAAACCTGAGTTCAAATTACATGTTCCAACCCAATCTTTTTCTAAATAGCTATACACAATAGCATCGGGCATTAAGAAATTTATTGATAAGCTGAGAATACTATTTTCTTTGAGTTTCATTCTTCAGAGCCTCAAGTGAAAAGTTATCATAGTAGATAAGGAAAGTCTTGTAAATTTCTCACGAATATCATTTAACAGACCACAATATGATTCTTAACCATTGATGTAACTGTTCTGAACCCAACAATTTGAAGAAGAAACTAGCTGACGCTGTACCTCAAAGTTCACTTTATTATTGATCAACTCTAAACACATTTTAGTTGTGGGTCCTCTTCAGTGGACCAGAACTCTAGGAGGGTTATAAAATTGCACATTCTTCATTTTTCTGGGGTTTGGTCACTGTAGTAGGATACTCTAAGCCTGAATAAATTGAAAGTGCACATAGAAGCTCCCTAATGAACAGATATAATACTTCAGTTCATATCAGAATCAGGTTTTTATTCATCTTGCCACATCAACAAGAACAATCACCATCATTGCCACCGTGATTCATCGTCACTAGAATATGTTATGTTACAGGTGCTGGACTTTGTCTATTGTATGCATAATGTAGTCCTTTCACCCTGAGCTCAAGAAATACATTACGCTTCAGAATTGAAGCATGGTGCTATTATGCATGTTTTCTAAGGCAGGCTATCCAGGAGGTTGTAGAGCTAAGCTGTGCTTATAGTCTTTGAACTTTTACTTTATATTTTCTCCATTTATATATCTGATTGCTTCAGTTTTTCCATTTGTATTGTGACAATGAGAAAATTTGTCTTGTATGCCTCAAAAAGTAACTGCGAGGATAAATTGATAAATGACAATAGACTTGTATAAATTTAAGCTTACTCTGTAATCTATGTTTTCTGAAATCTCCATGTTGAAGGATTGAAAACACAGAGGAGGAGTCATGAAGTTCACCTAACTTTTTTTTGTCTTATTTTTTAATTGTGTAGGGAACATAAACAAATATGTAGTTTTAGAAATAAAAAATGGAACTATGGAGAGTTCAGAATATAGACTTTTTCTCTCCTGATAATCATGGTCAACACTTTGACAGACTTCAAATTTTACAGAAACAAGTCCATATCTATACATAATTTTATCAATTTTTTCCCCTGTGTCCATAAGTACAAGGCATGGTCACAAACACTGTGAATGTTTAAATCTTAAACCTTATTTCAGTAAGGTGCCGTGCCAATAATCCTCAAAATACTCCTTATCACCTTCTACACACTTTTCCCATCATTGGTGCCACTTGCAGAAGCATTTCTGGAAGACTCTTATTGAGTGTTTATATAGGGTGTGCTAAAAAGTATGGTGAACAGTACTACTCAGTGCCATCCCATGGAAAGACGGACTCCTAAAAACACAGCAGTGTCCTCATCCACCTTACTGACTGGACCTGGTACCATATGACTTCTGTTTCTTCTCTAATGTCAACATGACCAGGAAATGTAGACATGCTGATTTCATTCAGGATATCAAGGCAGTTATGATAGTACAACTAAACGTGCTTTAGAGAGTTGCAAGACCAGTGGGAAGTATATTGTTCAAGTGAGGGGAATATATTGAAGGATATTATGGCAATATGTCTTTTACAACAATAAAGTTTTAAATTTAAATATACTATTTTCAATTACATAATATGATCTCATTTTGAATGAGGATAGTATTTCATATTATGATTCAGCTATTTAAATACCCAGTGTTGATCAGTTAGTGCTCAATATGCTGTAGCAGCTAAACTTGCCTGTAGACATCTCTCCCTTTGATAGTTTTTACTAGGATATCACAGAAGCAGTGATGGATCCGGTCTAGTATTTGATTATAAGCTGACAAATGTACTAATTCCAGAACAGCAATTAATCTTTCTTCTTACTGGTGGTTTCTAACTTCCTATAATGCACAGCTCTTTCTCCTTTTTGCATGTTGACTGCACATTGCCATCTAATGCACATGGATGATAGGTGGACACTATAAACATATTGGTGAAAAAGCCAAACAACATATGATTAAAAATTTCCCAAACGTTTTTCAGTTGAATAATGATGAGTCATGATTCAGTCAGACCCAAAAAGAATTATTCTGCTTAACATTCTACCCCTTGGGCCCTTGGGAGCACGTCTACACTACTAGACAGGGCCTGCCCAAGCGTATTCCAGACCTCCAGCCTCAGGCGTTCCTCCTGCTGATGCAGTGCCAGTGCAGACGAGAGAGTAATTTGCTGCCTCAGAGCAGGTTATATATGTAGTTGACAGTCTCCTCTGAAAGCTCATGAATCTTACACATTTAAGCAAAGGTCTAAGAATTTGGTTGAGGTGTTGGATTGAGGAAAAAGAAAGGAGAAAGAGTTAGCTTATTTTTAGTTTTCCCTATTATTCTGTTTTCTCTACCATCCCATAAAAGAAAGATCAAAGAAAAACAATTGCATGGCATTAAGATTTCCATTCACTTGTTATTCATGCATTCATTCAAAGAGCAATGTGGAGATGCTAAGAGAGATTTTTCCTTCGTGCCTAGTTTGATACATTCTAGTACTGAATTCTCTGTACATGGAAGTAGCTAGAACAGCTGGGAGAAAAAGCAGTGAAACTTCTCATGTCTCCATTGGGTGATATCATCAAAATGAACAATGGCTTGCTATGAGTTTCATATAGTGAAACGGCACCGAAGGCAGTGGTACTCGGAGTAGCTTGTTTGAAAATTATCTTCTGTCCACAAAAAGATAAGAAGCTTATGTAAGCATGAGCTAACACGTTGATTTCTTTACCAAGAAAGACTTTGTGCGTGCAAAAAAACGGATGAACAAGGCCGTGTGTGTAGTGGTGTAGCTGACAGAATGGAAGTGGGCATGTACCGTTTGTGGATTTTAGCACCGCTGATAATAAATTTGCCTGTGGAGAAATCTGTGACCAATGTGAAGTGCTAAGATTTCTTAGAACCCTTGGACATCTTACTATGGCTTGTATGACAGCGCCTAAGGTTCTTGAAGTTGCATGAACTGTGACATAGATAAAAATGGGCTTTGAGACAGAAGTACTGTAGCCTGTCTTTTTTCTAGGCAAATAGGCAACATACTGAAAAAACTAGTTTTGTTTTTTATTTTTTTTATTAAGCCCATTTAGGTTGCTCTTTTGCAAGAGAAAAGATGAGAAGAGGAATGGAAACATGTTATACCATGAATTGCATTTCTTTTTGATAGCTAATGAAGAATTAGTAAAATTAAGGTTTTTTGTTTTTTTGCCAGATCATGGTATTCTTGTCTACCAGTTATTTGGATAACACTATAAATTTACTCCAAGAGCTTTCACTTTCTCAGTTGATGTACAAAATGACCCTATGACATGGGGGTGAAAACTTTCTTGTTTGATAGTAGATATCCAGAGACAGTCACTTGTGCAAGGTTACATGGCCAATCAAAAAGAGGTGGATTGGAACTCTTTGGGCCATTGTTTTATATACCTTTCACTACACTGACTGGGAATAATCATGAAATAAAATCTAAAGGCAAAAACATTCATGATGTCTGCTTCAGTATCAAATGATACAACACTAAGGATTTGACACTGAAATTGATTATCAGATAGCTCAGGTTTTTCAGTCACAAATTGACTTCAAGATGTAATGGTAAAGTGGGGTTAAGTGGAATACATTTTCTGTGGTTTAAATGCTAATTGTGTAGTAAACCCAAAGAAAAGTGGGTGGGGCAGGCTAGTTATCCTATACATGATGTTTGCTAATCTCTTCTGTTCTAGCTAGAAAAAAAATAATGGAAATAAATTACCAAATTTAAAAATTAAAACAATTCCAAATTAAACCTATGTTTCTATTTTTAAAGAGGAACCTAGAACAAATTACTACTAGAAAAAGTTTCGCAGCACTTGATATTTAATTTTAAATATTTATCTTCAAGTTAGCAGCACTTAGATTCCACTATCAGCCCTTCATCATGAATTGAAGAAAAACATTTCTCCCCAGAGGACTGGGTAGAACAAATCAAACAAAAACAACATAGTTTAGAGCAGATATTTTAAATATACATGTCCTTTACTGGTTCCTTCAAGAACTGCCTCAGTTATGTAGTGATATCATTACTCTCTAAAAAAGTAGTACTGATACTAGGCTTCTATAACTATCCTTGTGCTGTCAAAGAAAATCAGTATCTAAAACACACATATAACATATATGTTAGTGAACATGGCTCATGAGCTGGAAGACCTGTTTGGCATATTAAGCCAGAGTGGAAAATAATAGTAGAGCCCTTTTTCAGTTGCATGGATTTGAATCTAAGGCTATTATATTACTTTGTTAGCTCTCTCCAATGGAACCATTGTGGAGTTAACGTGAGACAGTTTTTAGAGTAAAATGTGTATCTGTCACTGACTCAGCAAGTAAATTTTAAACAGTTAACTTTGAAAAAATTACCTAAAACCCCTGGAGAACAAGCATCAAGGGAATGGAAGAGAAAGCACCGACAGTGGTAGAAACTAACGTAACGCAAATGTGAGCTAGGTGTATACACAGTGTCATTATTGGAAGGTAGTAAGAATGTAAAGCTAAGAGTGATAATTTAAATAAAATAAATTAGCATCAAGTGGAGATTAGAGTGTGTTTGTGAAGTAATATTTTAAGAGGTGGAAATATGCTTTGATCTCACTTCATACAGAATGTTGCATTAAGTTTTTATGATGTACTGATAATATATATATATATATATATATATATATATATATATATATGTTTTCTAAAAGATAACTAACTTTTAATGAATTTCCCTTCTTGGGGAGAGTTGGTCTCTTCCAAGCTGACGATTGGTTGTATGTATTTATGTCTTGGATAAATAGTATATTGAAATAAATCACTGTATTTTCTCAGGGGCTTGATCATCACACTGATGTCTCCTTCCATTCAAGGGTTGTAACAGAATGTTACCAGAAACCATTATTTATTCATTAAAACCTTAGTGTGAATGAAGTAAGAAGTGCAAAAGAAAGCAAGAGAAAACAGTTGTCATTACTCCAAATCTCAAAACAATTTTAATTCACTTGAATAAGAGACACAATGTTACTTATTTGTGTGTGTGGGTAACTGCATTGTCTTCTAGAATACTTTATTATACTAGTATCTTTATTCAAATACTAGTACAATCCACAAACTCGATTAGTGGACAGAACTCTCCAACTATGGTGGCTAAATTAAAGGAATTTTATTTAATGTGTAACATGACCTTGACATTCTTTTATACTTAGTTTTTTTTTTTTTAAAGAAAATCAGTGTAACAGAGCAGGGTCCACTTTTCAGGAGAAGTAAAGGAAAGATCAGTTGTTAATTTTGTTGGGTGTAGATTATGGTCAGATCTTACAATTTACATATTACAGCGGAACTGACATTGAACAGGGCATTTGTAACATAGACTATTATAGAATGACATTTAAATGATATACTAAAATGAAGGGAAGACAAGATAGATATGTTTGAATTTAAAATATAATTGGAGTTGAAAGAAAATGTCCTCAGTTGGACAAACTAGACTCAATATAATATCCTCTATCTCTCAAAATGTTTACCAAGAAAGTAGTAGTGACAACATTGATTTAAAATATGTTTCTGAATTGAAGCACAGAAGTAAATGTGCTTGGCAGAGTGTTTATTGTATAGTCAGCTTCTAAAGGTTTTCCTGGTGGCCTTTATTCCCTCAGAGCTCTTAAAGACCTGAAGTTTACTGATTGTAGATGCTACTTCATGGTTTCTCTTGTTCTCTTATTTTAATGTGCTGTGTACTGCACAGTCCATCATGGAACACAGACAACTTCTCTTCCAAAGAAGGAACACTCATTTTGGGAGACAATTCTTCCTGTTAGGGACTCTTGCCAAACAATCTGCAAATGGAACGGAGTCTGGAAACTGTGAATGCTATTGGCAATTTCTGAAGAATTAGATAAGAAAGAAGCCAGTGATGCTGACTCCTGCATTTCATCAAATCTTGTTCTGCATCTGTATTAATAATGATTCATCTTATCGATGCAGTTTCATGTTTGGAATGCTTTTCCCATGGGTGGCACTGTGCACCTGTATTTTCTATGTCTTCCTCTCTGCTGCCTACAGTCATTCAGATTCAGTTGACAGAAATATTTTAGATAAAAGTTAATTAGCCTGCACACTGAAGATCAAATCTCTACACCTCATCATTAAGTAGGAATCTTCTGGGAAACTGCTGAGAGTAGTTTGTACTTGGTCTTCCTGAGATTAAAAATGTAAGATTCAATTTTCTAGAAAAAAGAAATTTTTAGTATTGTCCTGATATTTTACGCATAGATTCTATCAAACTTTTCACTTGCATATTACTTTTACTCATTTTAATTTTTATCTGTGGATACATGTAAAAATGAAAGAAGAGAGATAAGATATTTTTTTCTAAATACAAAGAGAAAAATGAAAATGATGTAGTATAAGGAATCTTCCAGGGTGTGGACTCTTAACCATACACTGATGGATTTTCATTAAGTCTCAGTACTTTCCTAAGTTTCTCAGTCTTTAAAATGGGGCTAATTACCCATTTTGTTTCAAAAATACTTCGTGTAAGACTTATTACAACTTGATATTATGATAAACCTATAAAACACAGAAAAGTTTTACTGCTTAAAAGACTCTGTCCACTGCTCAAGTATTTATTTTTGTATAATTACTTGTCAACAGTTGAGTTCACAAATAGCTTTTTTACTAAAAATTTATTGAGTGTTTTTTTTACCTCATAGGAAGCCCACCTGTTATCGTTGCTTTACTGTTAGCTAATCAGAGCAAAAACAGACTCCCAGCAACTGCATATCTACCTTTGAAAAGAAAAAACGCAGGGACAAAGAGACAGTCACGTGAGTCCTCCTATCCATTTTTACGTTGTCAGGTGACACCTTAAAAGGTTCCATCACACAACACTGTCTTTACCTGTCACTTGTTTACCTGTCACCTTTGTACTAACTCCAGATTTGGGTCACTCAAAGAAATTCTGGGGAATGTTCTTTCTTTCTCAACGCCATTGCCCAAGCCCAGAAACATCTTCTGAAGAAGTCAAAAGGAGCAGGCAGGCGCTCAGTGCTCCTTTTGCGAGTGTAAAACCAGCACCTTAGGGTTTCTCCACCCCGTTCCAAGCCCTCCAGACTACCAAAACTTGCTCGCTCTCCATGGTGCTGAGCCTGGATTTTCGCCAGTTGGTCAAAACGTCTTTTTCACCCAGTCTGACTTTACTTCTCCCACCGGCAACCCCCACCTCACATTTTATTTCCGTTTGCACTTCAAATGTTTTATGCCACTTCCACTGCGGTCCTCCTGTCTACCAGCTGCAGTCACAGGCCGATCTTTACACAGTAACAAAGTTACACAGTCCTACCGACGTCACCCAGCTCTTTTCCTCCTCCCGTCCCTGCTGGGGTCCTGCCTCCCATCAGCGCACATCTGCGCCCCGCGCGGTGGACCTCGCCTCACCTGACTCTCCCGCGGAAACTCATGGCGCACGATGCTGATCACCGGAATGTGCAGGACTGAGCTCACCAAGTCGAGCTCCATCATCTCGCCCTGGCTCTGGGGAAAGGCCAGCAGTGCCGATACCCCTTGCACCACCACGGTGTGGCACACACTCTGCAGAAAGGAGAAAGGGTCACTGCTCCACGGCGAGCTAGGAGAGGAGAAGGGCAAAAGTGGCAAGTCGCCCAGGCCCGCTTCGATGGCCATCACTACTTCCAAAGACAGGTTATAGGGCAGCAAGCCCTCCACGCGGTTCAGATTGTCCACTGCGAATAAGAGGGCGTCCCTTGGCCACAGAATCTCGGCCCTGGAGCCCTCCCCGGGCTTCCGGGCGCCAGGGGGTCCCCGGCCGTGCAAAGCACTCCCCAACCAGCGTGCGCCCTGAGAGGGCGCCAGGGGTCTCCAAGTGCCCGGCTCAGCCTCATCCCTCTGCGCACCCGCCCGGCTGCCGTCCGGGGCGCGGCTGGTTGCGCGTGGGGCTGTGGTCCAGGGCTGCAGGTGCACCGCGCCCACCCTCACAGCGTGGCCGATGCGCTTGAGAATCTGACAGGGCTGCGGGTGCGAGGAGGAGCCGGGCACCCCGGCCAGTACCAGTGCGCAGGGCGGCGGCAGCAGCAGACAGACCCTGCTCAGCAGCCACCACAAACTCGGTCTCCTCATTCCTGAGACCCGCAGGGAGAAAGCGCGCCCCCTCCTGCGCCAGGCTCGCCGCCCCGCAGCCGCCGCCTGAGGTCTCCGCCTCCAGGTCCCGAGCGCGGCTCCAGCAGACGCGGGGAGGCGGTCCCGGGAGCTGGTGTCTCCGGGCAGAGCAACTTGGAACCGGCGCGCCCTCGGCGGTCTCAGAGCAGCTCCCGGGCGCCTCCGTCTTGCATCTTCTGCCCGCCGGGTCCCTGCACGGAGCTCGGGCGCCAGTTCCCCGCCTGCCCCATCTGCAGAGCGCGCGGACACGGTCCGAGCCCGCCAGGCGCCCGGGCTAAGAAGCAACCAGAGTCCAAACGGGCAGCAGCGAAAAGAAGCGGCGCGCTTGCTGGGGTGGGTTGTTTTCCTTTTGCGTCCTGAGTGCGCGTGGCAGAGGGATTCACGCCCAGGGAACGGACAGGAAGGAGCCAAACCCGCCTTTCTCCGCTGTTGGCCACGGTCTCCCGGGCTCCCGCAGTGTGGGCTTCATGTTCCTTCTGCCCTCCGTAGTTCCTCTCCTTTTCCCTGTCCTTATCTTCCGCTGCCAGCGCCACTCGCTTCCTCCGAGGAGCAACGCGACTGGCCAGCAAAGGGTGGCCCAGCTCCGAGCGCCAAACTTCTCCCCGCCTCAGCCGGCTCCTCCCTGCTGCCGAGCCCTGGCGCCCGCCTGTCGCTTGGCTGCGCTAAACGCCCGCTGAAGGTGAGATTCCCGGGCGGCACTGAAAGCCCTCGCCTGTCAAAGGCAGGGCTCTGTAGTTTGCACAAGTCCCGGACATCTAAGAAGGCAGAGGCTCTTCTCAGAGGCGGAGAATTCTGAGTGGCCCTTAGGGGTGTCGAATCCAGCGGTTGCCCGGAGAAGCACGAAAGAGGATGTGACTTTAAGAAGCTTCTCTTCAGCGTGGGGCTGCTGGGGGGCTTTTCTAGTTAGAGAGATTAAAGCAGGAATTATTTACACGTTTAATCTCCTGGCATCTTTCTGTCTGGCGTATAGACGCTCAGATTTTTAAGGGGTCCTTGTGGTTTTTGGGTTCTCGGAATGAAAACAAAGTGGACCCAGTTCAATTATTTAAGACAGTAAAATGATTGAAAATACTTTTAGAGTTAAAATAGCCGGCAGCAGTTCCTAGTATAGACTGAAAAGTCTCCAGGCAACAGTTTCTGGTGAGCGAGCTAATATGTATGGCAATGCGGTGAGGTCAGTGGGTATACGAGCTAATCATTTCCTCCACGATTGGAATAATCTGGCATCAGAAGGGAAGGAAAAGGTTAAGGGCAGGTCTGTGGTTTCCACACCTACAGGAAACTATTTGATGTCTCAGTATCATTTAAGAGAGTGGGAGAGATACTTGGGATCAGCAGTTCCAAATCCAACACTGTTTCAAGAGAACCATGACCTTGGCGATTTATTTTATCTGGCCTTGCCCTGCTGTTTGGATCTGCAAAATTGTTATGCAAATGCATTAGCTTTTAGCTCTGGAGAGCTGTTTTGATTCATGAGCTAAAGTTTTCGTTCATCATGTTTTAAATCTTCAGGATGAAGATAAAAACCCCAAGAAGGTTGCCAAAGGAATGCTGTTTCCCTCAGCACAAAATGAGTCTTGCAAGACTGAGGTGCCAGAGAGAAGAAGCTTCCTGTGAGGGAAAAATGAAAGTCCTAGTAAGGGCTGACTAGGAAGAAAAACAGCCCTCAAGGCCTGAGAGAGTCCACAGGGATGGGAGGGAGGGGTCTTCATCCTGTAGCAATGTCTTCTTGTTCAGAGAATTCCACTGTTTGATACTTGACTAGGAAAGAGCACAATTCCACTGTCCTCAAATTGCAGGAGTGGTGATGTGATCACTGTGAGTAAGGAGGGTATGCACCAGGACTGGAGTAGGGAGCATGGTGCTCCGGGTCACCACTGTGCCTCCGAGCTTAGTGGTTGTAGTACTTGGCATTGCACATATGCTCAGATCAGGTTCCTAAGAAACTAATGATGGAGAACAGTTGATTTGATCATGAATGGAACCCTAGAGTCATTATATATGTTTTAGCCCATAAGTTCAAGTGCATTGAGAGTGGCTGAACTGTTCATTCACAAAAGATATGATGCCCAGAGCTCTGGGTATAGTACTCCTCCTGCACATGATAAAACTACAGTACTGTGAATACTGAGTGATCCAGGAAGAACAGTGCTCTCTTTAATGCTTCTATTTCTTCCTCTTCTTCTCCTTTTCCTTCTCCCTCTTTTCTCTTTCTCTTCTCCTCTTCCCTTTCCCTCTCCTTCTCCCCCTCCTCCCTCCTTTCCCTCCTCTCCCTCCTCCTCCTCCTCCTCCTCCTCCTCCT